>CANNZV010002037.1:48596-116519 GCA_947561585.1 Caprella mutica | reverse complement strand
CTACCTACTACCAACAAGAGCATAAATTTACTGTTTGTTAAATGTAACACGATAATTATATAAATCTAAGTATCTATTAATTACTCACCTACACTGAGTGAGAGTTAAGCTATGGATGGATTTTAAAACATTTAATAAATGCATGACTTTAAACTTTTTCATCACAGTCACAAACAATGAAAGACTGTATTTTTTTATTAATAATATATACGTAGTACTCTAATAATTAAAAAAAACAAATTTTCATTCTATAACTCATAGAAAATGAGATATATAATCAAAGCGTGACAATTATAAATTTCTTGTTACTTATCTTCGCTTTAGTTACCGTTTGGTGGGGGGGATGCCTGTATTTGAATAGGTAGGTACTATTCATCTCTAACATACCTACTCATGTATGCGGGTTTTTTCTTCTAATGAATCTCAGAATGAAAAAAAAGCCAAATGTCAATATTTCTTATATGATTAATTGTGAACAGAATACTATATCTATTTAAATTCTGCTTACTGTTATAGGGGTGAACCGAGTGAGTTCGTACAGCGGGTGAATCCGTACAGGGCCATAACTCAACACCTGTTATGTTCTAACCCGTTGAAATTTGATTGATCCTATACATTAATAGCAGTCAATTTGAAACAAGTTTCAGCGCATGACGGTGTAGTACGTTCCTTCGGTGAAAGGTCATATATTTTCAGCACTAAAATGTAATTTTCTCACTACTTGAGCTAAGCCAAAGCAATTACAATTTACTATTTAAAAACTTTATATGGTATACTAGTATTCACTAGGATATTATTAACGTATGTAAACGTTAACATTTAGTTAAAACCCATTAATATCTGATGTATTCCATTTTGAAAATTAAATGGCGGTGTGGGGTGTCATCATACAAATATGTACGGGCACATCCTCCTCTGTACGGTTTCACCCCATTATGTACGATTTCACCTCTATATTTATTTTTCATATATGCCTCGATGTATACACGTAAAAGAAAGGAACAGTATTATTCCTGTGGTGTGGAACAGGCATATAACGTATGGAAAAATGGAAAATCAGTACATAAAGATGCAAAATTGTATAAAGCTCCTCGATGATGCTGTAAGATGCCACAGAGAGATCCAGAAATGGTTCAAAATTTGATGAGCATAAATTAGAAAAGAAAGTTTTTACCAGCGAAATATTAATGGATTGCGCTATTCAAAAATATGCTGAGAATAGTTCAAATAATTATCAGCGCAAGCAAGTAGAAAATGTGCCATCCACAGATACTGCTCCTACTTCACCATCCACCGAGCCTGCTCTTGTTTCACCATCCACCGAGCCTGCTTTTGCTTCACCATCCACCGAGCCTTCTCCTACTTCATCATATCGAGCCTGTTTCTCATTCACCATCCACTGAGCCTTCTCCTACTTCACCATACCGAGCCTGCTCCTACTGCACTATCCACAGAACCTTCTCCTTTTTCACCTTACAGAGTCTGCTCCTGCTTCACTATACACCGAGCCTGTACCTACTTCACCATCCTCCGAGCCTTCTCCTACTTCACCATACCGAGCCTTCTCCTGCTTCACTATCCACCGAGCCTGTACCTACTTCACTATCCACCGAGCCTGTACCTACTTCACTATCCACCGAGCCTGTACTTACTTCACCATCCTCCGAGCCTTCTCCTACTTCACCATACTGAGCCTGCTCCTGCTTCACCATCCACCTAGCCTTCTCCTACTTCACCACCCACCGAGGCACAACCAGACCCCTCTAGATTGAAGGTTTCATTTTAGGAATATTCTTTGAAAACAATCGGTCATTCCCAAAGGCTCCTAGAAAGAGCAATAACAGAGGTACATAATTAAGAAGGTCAATGATAACAACTGATACCCTAGAAAGAGAGTAACTGAAAGAGAAACAAATTTCAAGAAAGCAAAGCATAGGCTAATGATGGAAATTGACTCTCAATAATCTAGTTCGGAAGACATCGGTGATGAAGCCTTTTGTGATTTTTTGTTATTTCAAAAGGGCTTTAGTCAATTGTATGAAAACGGCATTCAAAAGTTTTGTAATATTTTCCATAAAGTTTATGAAATCCTTACTGAATTTTCCTTTTTTTCCACTTTTTTAGCACTGTACGGAGTGATACTCTGCTTGAACGAACTCACCCGCACTTCCGGGTGAGTTCGTTCACACGAATACATTTCATTAAAATCGATATTAAGAGAGAACCATAAGGTTTTAAATAATTTAGTTTGTAGTTTTAAGCAGTTGAATACCTATAGATTCGATTGTGAGTTAGAACAAACTTGTATCCCCAATAGTTAAGATTCTATAAGCCTTGAAAGGAAAAATGTACGAACTCACCCGGTTCTCCCCTATGTTTTATAACCTTAGCTCTACAAATTTAAAGCAATTCCAGATTTTTTTTAATTTAGAGTGAAGAGGACCTTTAAACTTCTGCAAGTATATCAGAGTACGTAATTCAAAAGCTCCTGTATTCGAATTTATGAATATAAACGAAAAAAATTTATCTCTATATTATTCCATTGATAAAGTGTCCCGTGTTCATTTCAGGTTGGGCGAATACAGAAGTATCAAGTGAGTCAAATTTGATGATAACTTGCAAAAAGTTAGCATGAAAATCTGGTATTGTATTCCTAGGAAACGGTCACCCAAAAAGGTTATGTTTCTTCAGTTTAACATTTTAAAAATATTGTAAACAGCGCATAAAGTTTTTGGGATATTGTCTCTACCGCATACGTTTCTATCGATACAGTATTGCAAGAATATGTTCTTATCGATAAAGCTTTTAACGATAACTTTTCTCTGATTGGTCGGCTAGGATGAAGAGCACTAAACCGGTAGTGTTCCGCCCCTTGATGGCTCCTCTTCTTCGCATATAGTTATGAGTTGAATTAAATTACATTTCAATTAATAAGAACTTTGACACTCTCAACATTTATGGTTGTAATGTAGTTTGTTGTATCCTCTGTTTGTTGTACTGCACGCTTCGTGATTTTTTAATGAACTGACAGGGGACTCAATAATGGTTTATATCCATAGCCAATTAATGTGCTAGTAACCTTAAAGACAATATCCTTCAAAAAACTCAATCGCAAGGAACAATATTTTTCAAACTATACTCTCAGAGGTAGTAGCCTTTTAATTTCTAATCTTAGAGGAGCCACCCCCCAGGAAACCACACCAAGCATAGTTAAGAATATTTTTGGATGCTATTTAATACAATAAGGATTCAATAATTATTAACACAAATTAGCGTGACATCTCCAATTTTTAGCTGGTTAAGTTGAACGTTTAAAAACCTTATTAATAATTATGAAGATAATAAAATTAAACCTCACAATTTTTTTGTTCTAATTCCTTCTGAATATTTTCAGAGACAATGATAGTGGTAAAGAAATCATACTTCCTTCATCGATCACGACTTATTCATTACTGACCGAACAAATAGACTCGATGATGTCTTTCAATCGCGACTTTGATCAGGACTCAGGTTGCTGGAAAATGTACATCGGATATGCAAATAAAGATGAGGTATGGTTAACCGCTGTCAAACTCTACAGACAAATTAAGCTACACGGAGTATTCAGAATTTCCATCAGCACGGCAATGGAAACATATCATAAAACAGACGTTATTCTCTTCTACTGTTCCTTTGGAAATGTAAAAATCATCAAAGAGTATGGAAGGAACATCTTAAAGTATATGGCCAAGTACAATTCCAGATGCCGCATCACCTACAGGGTTCCCAACGCTCCAGGTTTCTTGAAGTACCAATTAGAAAACTATGAAGCAACTGCTGATGATGAAAATGTGAACCCTGATTTAAAGTAATTTTATTGCCTTTCTAGTAACTTTAAGCAGTTAAATGTTCTAAGCCAATAGTGTCATTGAATAATATTCTTCAATGAAGTTGAATATTTTGACGTAGGCATAGTTACGGTAGCGTCGCAGTACACTTGATTAAGGATGCGCGCGAACCAAAAGAGTAATTGCAAGCTTGCTGGCTGGCTCTCACGCATGAAAAGAAGGAGAAATGCAGACCAAAAGCGTGAAATAGCAGCATTATCAGGCAGTGTCTAGCTGAGTCATAAGGTGGGGTACTTCCGATTGCGCTCCACCCACTTCCCAAAATTAATGTTAATTGATTTACCGATTCATATTTTTATTAGCCATGATTTATAGTTGAGTGGGGTAGGTTTTGAGTTATTGGACAGATCCACATTTTAGATTATGTAATAAAAACAAAATAAAAAAAACATTAAAATAACCATTTAAACAGTAATTATTATAAATATTTTTCTTACATTATCGAAAATGAGGAACAGTCCGATAACTCAGAACTTCCCTATTATCATAAAAATTCCACACAATAAGTAATATATATATATACGTTGTAAAATAATTACATAAATGTATTTAAAGTAAATAGAAATATATTTCTTTCATATTGATGAGTAAAAATGTATTTTCGAAAGGTTTGAAAATTAAATAAATTTCTTCTATCAATATATTGTTCGCCAAATAGATCGGTGTTTGAATTTTTTAGAAATTAGCATACTTCATGGAAGGGAGACACACACACCCTCCTCGTGTGGCATCCCAAGATGAGGGATAAAGAACCAAAATCTGTGGGGGGGGGGGGGGGTCTTGGCATTGGCAGCCCTGCTGCCTGCTCATACAGCTGCGTGGCACCATCTTTGGAGACAGTTGCCGCTTTCCAGCGTTAATGCCAGCTTTCGCACCTGCTCTTACTGCTTTGTGTGTGTACAGTTCAATAGGAATAACATGAATCACAGTTCATGCCTGCAAGCTTTCCTGCCAGCTTCACGCGAAAACGCTTTTGGTCTGCGCGCAGCCTGAAGACTGGAAAAGCATATGTAAATCTCAAACTTCTATTGGTCAGATATAATTCCTATCTTATGCTACCACCCTCTTTCATATTTTCTAAGTATTATTAAGTGTTGGTATTGTGATGTTCCCCTTGTCTATATTTTTTTTAATTTACCAAAAACATATATATCTTATAAACATATTCAATATTATTTTTATCTTAAGGAAATTTTTAATTATCATTGAAGAATAGATTTTAGTAACTGCAACTACTAAATTTAGTAACTGTAATGCTTGTTGAAAAATACAAAAGATTCCAGTTGTCATTTTAAAACAAATTTCTTCTGTATTATAACCTAAAATGTGTTGGCGTGTTTCATGAACCTATTGAGTAAATGTTCTATCAAAGAAAAGAGTCAATCTGGTGATGTACTTACCCTATAAACAACGTATATCGATTCGATTTGTTTTCGATTGCTGGGATATCGAATCGATGGATTGCTATATCCTGATTCATATTTTGACCGAATTTATCACTGCAGAAATTAAAATTCATTTTGTAGTCGTTTTCATTTTGTAGTGGTGGCGTGAACGACTCTTGTTAAAATTTAAACTTGTACCTACCTTCCTTTTTGTAAATACTTAAACACATATCTCCATATGGTCAAAATTTATAAATTTAATAGTTAGGTATTTATATATGCTTTTAAATCCTGGAAATAAATCTATTTTATTTAAGGGAATTTTGTCCAATAAAGATATATTTGATGTTTGAACTTACATCATTGTATGTTTTCTGACCATTCGCGCAAAGCCATTTTCTCCACCTATTGATAAAATCGTTATAATATTCACAAAAATGAATAAATCTTCATGAAAATTCAACTGTTGATGGAGAAGGGTTCAACAAACAAGTTGTTGAAATATACTAATTTAATGTTGAGTACACTTTTTTCTGGGAATACTCTGTATATTATATAGCTACTTCAATTGGGAAAATAATTAATTCACATATATTTAATATTTGATTAAGATATCAATTGAGTGTCAAAATTAAAAAAAATCACAATTAATGTATATTTATATTTTTTGATGATAATTATTGATCATCAGAGGATAATGAGGGGGGGGGGATAGGGTGTTCCATGCACAGTAACCCCCCTGTTAAAAGGGGCTTGGCCTCCCCATTTTTGGTAGATGGCTTCGTCTTTGCCAATTGGGAGACCTTTGAGTTCTCTGGCAGGGACGAAAAGCTCCCTTCTTTTGTTTATTGTTTTGATTTTTTTTGTGTGTTTTTATAATTTTGAACTTTTTTTACGCTTGCTCCATTATCTCGGTAACTTTTTTACTCGAATCGTGTACTCGCGCCAAGTCTATAAACTCAATGGAGGTTGGTCCTAGAGAAAAATTTATGGAAGCTAATCTGTTTAGCTCGAGATTCCTAATCCTATAAACAATGTATATCGATTCGATTTCTTTTCGATTGCTGTGATATCAAATCGATGGATTGCTCCATTGAATCGACAGACCGTTGTTTGTAGGGAAGATCGTCAAGAGCGCTTTTTTGAATTTCGATCTCTAACTTTTTTAATTTAAAAAATAGAAATAAAAAGTGAAAGAAAAAGGAAAATAAAATGTAATAACAAACTATCTAGATCGACATTAAAAAAAAGCGCTCTAGACAATCTTAGGAATGATCAGCTAAAATTATCTTCTATAAATTTTTCTGTAAGACCAACCCTCACTTAGTCTATAGACTTTTTTCGCCCCCACAGGGGAGGGGGCCCCTAAAATGAAAAATTTACACGAGCAACTTCAACTTCAAAGATTTGGAGCATTTAGTGATTTTGCACCTTAGTCAAAATCTCAGCTCAATCGGACGAGTATTATAGGTAGCTGGCAAAACCACCAGACGATCCCCTTAATGGCGCTCCGCTTGTAGTGTGTACATACCCTTAGATTTTAGTGTTAAGTTGGATTTTGTGTGCTATTCCTTTTCCTTTTTAATGAAAAGTGACTGCATTCACGAAGTACCTAGCTTTCCTCTAAGACTATATGTATACTTCCATGCAGTCCTTTAAACTCAATTTCGTTAATTAATGTCAGCGATTTGACCTTTGGTTCCGAAGTATTTTGCAGGGTTGCTATTATTATATAATTGCGTAATAATACAATGGTGTAAGGGTATGAAGGGTGGTAGTTAGCGAGTTCTTATTTTAATCTCTCTAAAGGGGCTGGACTCAATAAAAGCGTGGGTAGTAGGTTGAGCAGGGTAAACCTGTAATTTATTAACTAAAATTAACATAAAATAAAATACAGATTATTGGCAAAAGAATAATATTCCTATATGATACAAAAAGAAACGAAACACTTGGCATTTATGCAGCATAGCAACGGAAAGTTAGCTATAGTTATAAACTATAATATGAGATCCTTTTAACAAGATTCTATGAATATAAATTACACTCTATATAATTATTGACATTTGAACTAACATAAATATTCTTACCCGAACTTAACAGCTGCAAAGAAAAACAAAATATTTAAACTGAGGAGACAGGCACACGCTCACGTTACAATGGCTGGAGATGAAGAAAGAGGTGTAGTGAAGGATCAAACAGAAATAAAAGGGAAATTGATGCCTTAAAGAGCTCCATAGGAAGAGGGGTTGAGCTTGTGAGTCAGGGAGAGAAGGTGAGAGAAGAAATGGAGAAACCAAAAGAAACCAAAGGTTGAAGTAGCTAGTATGGGAGCACAGGAGATTGGAGTTGAAAGGGGAGGGGGAAAGAAAAAGATAGAAGAGATAGAAATGAAAGTGGAAGATCTGGAGAAAGAGAAAAGGAAGAAAAATATAGTGATCTTTAATCTTGCAGAGTCCACCAAACAAGAACCAAATGAGCGGTACAAAGAAGACGAGAGCATATGCAGGAAACTGGTAGAAGAATTAGAGGTAACTGATACCCAAATGGTGAATATGATTAGATTGGGCAAGAGAACGGAAAATGGCAGTGGTACCAGACCACTCTTAGTTAAATTGGGGAGTGAGGAGCAGAGAAATGAAATATTGTATGTAACTAAGAGACTGAGAAACTCAACAAGATTTAGAAATGTGTACATAAATAGAGACATGACAGCGAATGAGAGGGAGATTAATAGGAAGCTGAGGGAGGAATTGAAGGAGAGAAGAAATGCAGAGGAGGGTGCTACGTTTGTCATAAGAAGGAGAAAAGTGGTTAGGATTGAGAGAGAGGACGAGGAAGAAGATAGAAGAAATAACAATGAAGTGAGGGGTGGGGTCAGACCTAAAGTAAGAGGAAACCAGCAAAATTTTTATGAGACGATGCAGGGGGGAGATGGGGATGTGCGGGGGAGAGCCGCGGGGGGTTACCTGAGAGGTGCGGGAGCAGAGGTGAGAGGGAGGCGCTGAGAGATGTGATATGTGTAAGACTGATGAATGTGCAGGGGTTGAGTAGGGTGAAGAGCTCAGAGATATTTGACATGGTAAATGGGAACATGCTGATGTTTTTAACTGAGACTCAGAAGAAGGTGGATGATGTTAGGTTGGAGGGTGGAATGAGGGTGTGGCAAAGTATGAGGGAGATGCAGGATAGAAAGGGAGGAGGGCTCATGTGTGTATACAGAGAAAGTGATGATATAGATTTGGAGAAGAGGGAGACCATCAGCAGAGATTTATTGCATTTAAGAGGAAGCATTGGTAAGCTTAAAATTACAGTGGTGTTGGTTTACTTGAGGACGGGTAATGAGGTAGAGGTAGAAGTATTTAATAGGGGAATCATTGGGGAGTGTGAAACAATAGTGGGGGAGGTTGGGGATGGGGAGGGTGTTTTGTTGCTCGGTGACTTAAATGGCCATCTGGGTTACTTAGGTTACCAGGAAGAGAATAGAAATGGGAGACTGATAAATAACCTTTTGGAGAAATGTGACTTGATTTTACTGAACTGCGATGAGAAATGTGAAGGGACTTACACCTGGGAGAGAGGAGAGCAGAGAAGTGCAATTGATCTGGTGATGACAAATGAGATACTGTATGGGAGATTTGTGGAGATGAAGGTGGATGAAGGCAGGGAGGTGGTGGAGTTTTCAGACCATTGTGTGGTGGACACTTATTTTAGGATAGGTGTGAGGGAGGAGGGGCAGGAGACTGATCATTGGCATGAAGCAAACTATTACAAGTTCACTGAGGAAAGGAGTGAAAATTTTAAAGTTGGAGTTGAGGAGGAGTTATCAGGGATGAGAGAGATGAGCATAGAAGCAGTGAATGGCGTTATGAAGAGTGTAGCAGAAAGAACGCTTAGGGCAAAGTATAGGAGAAGAGTCGAGAGGAATGGGAAGATTGAGCAGCCATGGATGAATGACATGATAAGGGATGAAATTAAGAAAAGAAGAAAGCTGAATAAGGAACATAGGAACTGGAGGGGGGTGGAGGGAAGGGAGGAAGCGTGGAGGAGATATGTGGGGCAGAAGGAGAGAGTGACACATTTGATAGCAGGAGAGATGAGACAACATGAGGAGAGACTGGCTGAAGAAATAAAAGGAGGTAATAGAGGAAAAGATCTGTGGGAAAGGATCAACAAACTGAGAGGGAAAGAAAATAAGAGAGAGGATCTGAAAATATATGACTTGGAAGGCAGAAGACTGGAAGGTGAGGAGGTGAGGGAGGAGGTGAGAAATTTTTGGCAGGGCATTTACAAAATGCACCCAAACAGAATGGAGGAAGTGTGGACGGAGGAGGCCAGGGTGATATATGAGGAGGATTTGGAGCTGAGAAGGAGACAGGAGAGAGAAGAGCTAAGGCATGAGGGACCTATTTTGCCAAGAATTGTGTTGAATCCCTATAGACATATGAAAGTGTTGGATGTGGAAATAAACAAGGAGGAGAGAGGAAGAATCATTGGAAAGTTGAAAAATAGGAAATCAGGAGGAGGAGATGGAATGAAACCAGAAATGTACAAAATATTGGGAAAAAGTGAAGTGTTATTGGAGAGAGTGGAGGGAAGTTTTAGGAGAGTGCTAGAGACAGGGGAGATACCAGAGAGCTGGAAGAGATCGAGAACTGTAATGATAAGGAAAAAGAGAAAACCAACAGTGGCGGACCTCAGGCCGATTGCAATGACTGATATATCTTATAAAATTTTGATGGCAGTATTGAGGGACCGGATTGAAGAACAGATTGGCAGGAATGGAATGAGGAGGGATGAGCAGGTGGGGTTTACAGCTGGAGGCATGATAGCGGACAATTTGTTTATACTGCAGGAGTGTGTGCATGAGGCATACAGAAGGAGAGAGGAGCTGGTTCTGGTGGCGATTGACTTCAGGAAAGCATACGATTCGATAAAGAGAGAGGCGGTGTTGGAGGTGCTGAAAGAGTATAGGATTGACGGAAGAGTGATAGATTTGTTTAAGAAGGTGTACTGCAGTGATAGTACCATAGTGGAGTTTGGAGGAGGGGAGGATTTGGAGATGGAGGTGCAGAGTGGGATCCGACAGGGGTGTACAGCATCAACTGTCCTGTTCAAGCTGATCACTTTCAAAATGATAGAAGCTCTGAGAAGGAAAATAAGTGGTGTGCAGGTGGGGGAGGTGAGGGTGAGAAGTCTGTTCTATGCAGACGATGGGTTGTTGGTGTGTGGGAGTGTGGTGGAGGCGGAGGAGGGAATAGAGGAGCTGAGGAGGGTGGCAAGAGGTTATTGCTTAGAAGTGAATACTGGGAAGAGTCAGTGCTTGTTGTACAATGTGGGAGATGAGGTGGGAGAAGTTGGAGGGATGGAAGTGGTTGAAGAAATTAGGTACCTTGGAGTGAAGGTTATGAACAGGAGAAATATGTTTGAGGGACACAGGAAAGACATGGTTAATAGAGCTAAATTAATGAGCAACCTGACATATTCGGTGATTGAGAGGAGCTGCCATAAATTGCTAGTAGGGAAGAGTTATTGGAAGGGAGTGGTTCTGCCGAGGGTCTTGTATGGTGCGGAGGTGGTCGGATTGAGAGTTAAAGAGATGGATAGTATCCAGAGGCAAGAAAATGCTGCAATGAGGAGGATGTTGGGAGCGAGCAGAGGTGTGGCGGTGGCTGGGATGAGGGGAGATGTGGGAATTAGTACAGTGAAGAGCAGAGTGGCCAGAGGGAGACTACAGTACATGAGGAGAGTAGAACAGGGAGATAACGAGATGCTGAGGAGAGTGATGGGAGTAGCTAAAAGGAGGGGTAGTGAATGGGTGAAAGAAACAAGGAAGTGTATGAATTGGGCATGTATTGAGGAGGAGGAACTGAAGACCATGACGAAGGATGCGGTGAAGAGGAGAGTGGCTGATAGGGTGCATCATGAGTGGATGGAGGAGATGGAGGGGAAGAGCAGTTTGAGAGTCTACAGGAGGTTTAAGAGGGAGATGAGGGAGGAAGATTATGAGGGAGGTATGGAGTCTAGGGTGTGGTTTGGAGCAAGGACGAGGAGTTTGAAGCTGGGATGCAGGAGATGGGGCGAGGGGAGTGTGGAGTGCAGGTTGTGTGGAGCAGAGAGAGAAGATGACGAGCATTTTTTGCTGGAGTGTGGGGTGCTGGAGGAGATAAGGAATGAGGCAATTGAACTGCAGAGACCGAGAAAGGAGGATGTGGATGAGGTTGTTGGGGGATTCCTGTTTGGAGATGTTGAAGTGAGAGAAAGTAGGAGAGTGCTCTACAGGATGTGGAGACGGAAGGAGAGGGAGGAAGCTGTGGTTGTGGGTGGAGTTGTGGAGTGAAAGGTGAAGTGCTAGTGAAAAGAAAAAGAAAAGAAAATGAGATTAGTGTAAGTGATAAGGAATTAGTGCTAGTGAAGAGAAATTTAGTGATAAGTGTTTTAATGTTAAGAAATTAATCTAAGTGCAGTTAGTTATAAGTGCTGAAAATTTGAAATAAAAAGTAAATTGTTTTTTTTCTTGTGATGGCAGAGGTGAAAACCTGAAAGGAAAAGTGAATAGGAGGACGGACCCGCTGAAAAGGGAATCTACGAAGGAGCACCTTGACCTTGACCTTGAGCTGGATAGACAGCAGACAACAGCGCCACAGGTAGTATGACGATTGCGCGCGTATGAGCGTTATTGTTTTGGTCAATTTTTTGTTTACAAATGATATTTGTAGTTCCAGGTTTCATCGGTAGGTGGCGCTGCATTTGCAAATTAATAAAATTACATTTATTTTATTCATTTTAAAAAATAGAATATCAACATTTTTTTCTATTATTAGTGTGATAATGTCCTCTATCGATTATTAACAGGAGAGAAAAATTGTCCAAAGGTTTAAAGGTCCCTTCCAAGCAAATACTTTTAATTATTGCCATAATTATTGCCATTTTGCTGCAAACCGCATCGAATTTGGTAGCATATTTTAATTTTATATGCTTTTAAAGATTTTTATAATCGAAACTCTACAAAACCTATTTTACTTCCGACTTACTAGTTTAAGAAATTTTTAGTCTGAAGGAAAAGAATGTACACCATTTGTTTTGATTGTCAACTAGGTAGGTATTAGGTTTTATAAATCCATTTAACATTCGTGAAAAGGTATAAAATTGAATGGACTTACACAAGAAACGTTTATATACTTTAGGAAACAATTAATATCTAAAATAAAGGGCGAAAACGCATGGTTTGTTTATAAAATTCAAATTTGTAATCAAAACAATTGAGTGTTCAATCTTTTTCTTGAGCATCAGATTAGTGATTCGCTCAATTGTTGCTCACAGAGTATTAAAAAACTTTAAAAACACAAATTATAAAATATATACTGAACCGAATTGTATGCGGTTTGCAAAATAATGATCGTAGACCTTAGTTCTATAATATTATGTTAATAAACTCAATTTTTTTCACGGAGCCTGGTCCTCTCCAAACAAATCTTTTTATTGCTCAAATCAATGAGGCTAATGTTTCTTATCATTTTACTGCAAACTGCATGAAATTTGATGGCATATTTTTAATTTTATATGCTTTGAAAGATTTTTATAATCAAAACTCTACAAAACCTACTTTACTTCCGACTTTCTAATTTCAGTATGAAGAAGAAGAATGTACACCATTTGTTTTGATTGTCAACTAGGTATTTGGTTTAATAAATCTATGTATTATTCATTTTTAGGTTTAAATTTGAATAAACTTATTATAGAAACGTTTATATACTTTTTGAAACAATTATTATCTTAAAAAAAGAAGGCCAAAAACGCATTGTTTGTTCAAAAATCTAAATTTGAAATCAAATCAAAGAGTGTGCAATTTTGTTCTTGAGCGTCAGATTAGTGATTCGCATAATTGTTGCTAACAGAACGTATTAAAAAAACTTTAAAAGCAAATAATAAAATATATACTGAACCGAATTGTATGCGGTTTGTGGAATAATGATCGTAGACAGCTTAGTTCTATAATATTATGTAATAAACTCATTTTTTCCCGGAGCCTTGAGAGGACCTTTAATCATTTCCGATATCCTAAGTCCTTGTAATTTTGGGTGATAACTCAAATCATATATGAATGTTACACAAACAAAAAATGTACAGAGAAATTAAATATTAAAAATATTATCAGTCCAAATATGTTGGCCATCACGAAGAAGACAACAGAACTAACAGTAAAATGAGCTTCACAATATGTCTAATCGATGATGACTAATCTTCAAAGGATATCATTCGTGAAAAAAATAACGAAAAATCTCCAAAGTGTTCTTCCTAGTGAATCAGGTTTCAATGCTCTAAAGTTTAAAAGCTATCTTTGTATGGACAAACTAAAAGGTTAGATGTTTTCTTATCATCTAGGCGCCATTCTAGGGTATAGGCCGTGTACATGATATAATAACTTTTAAGAGTAGTTATATCATGGGCCGAGTATAATAGATATCAAACTCTTCGTTAGCTGAAACAAAATCATTTCATAAACTAATTTTCTTCGTTAAGGCCCGTTTACACGCTACGATTAATAGGAGCGATTTATTGAGCACAGAGATCGCAACAATTTATCAGATGATTGAGACAGTGTTTACATTATATATGGAGTTACATTGCAACGATTTATTGGAACCCTGTTTACACGTTCAAACTCATCGTTACGATTCGTATAAATTTGAGCCTGCTAGCACCAATCACACAATCCAATTCCAACTCCAATAAATCGCTACGATCACCTGTTTACACGTAGTACTGATAAATTGCAACAACCTCTTCAAGTCTTCATTACGATAAATCGCTTCAATTTATCGTAGCGTGTAAAGGGGCCTTTACTACTCCGTATTTTATAGTTAGAAGCGGTGAGTA
The DNA here is from genome assembly GCA_947561585.1 of Caprella mutica. Classification (NCBI taxonomy): domain Eukaryota; kingdom Metazoa; phylum Arthropoda; class Malacostraca; order Amphipoda; family Caprellidae; genus Caprella; species Caprella mutica. The sequence continues at coordinate 102,370 of CANNZV010002037.1, read as the reverse complement.
AATCTTGTAAGAAGTTATCTGTAGTTAGGACTTAGATACGATAGCGGCATTTCTTTTGAGATGCAAAGCTCAGAGCTGTTTCATTTTTATTTAATTTAGGTACTACACGTATTGTTATACCATTGATCTTGTGAGTTGTGTGTAGTATATTTCCCGTTGAATAACAATACTTAAAGTGATCTAAACTTCTAAACCTAAAGATGGGTAATATCCCAGACTGGAAAACATAGATTCTAACAGAGTTACTCCTAACTTCATGCATTCCCATTAGTGATGTTTATCATCACAACAAGCCCAATTGTGAAGCATAAATGACTTATTTTACATTAGTTTTCACTGCGGAGTTGAAATTTATAAAATAATTTACTGATTTCTGGATTTTTTAGGGTTAAAATGAGCAATTTTTGTTAATTCTAAATTCCTAACAGAGTTACTAGTCAATCTGAAATGAGTTATTATTCCACTCTGGGTAATATCCAGAGTCAAGACTGCAGGAACTGGTAAACTGTTCTCCAAGAGATCCTCTACTTTGGCTTCGATACGTATCTAAAAGCTGAGCGGCGCACACCAGTACGGCGCATCAGATTACGGCGCACCACTGTACATTCTATTAGATAGGTAATTTGAATAAAGATTAATGATAAATGGAGTGAATTTGATAGGTAATTGTCGTATCAAATTTATGTCTGACGCCTGACAGTCTGACGGTACCCGAATCCAATGTTTATACTACACAGTTTAATTATTTGATTGAGATGTTTAATTTGGAATAGAAAATAAAATTCATCATAGAAAACTGTAATTGTAATTTTATGGGGTAACTATTGTAAACTTTCAGTCCGAGGTGTAAATAAAAACTTATCAGAAAGCCGTTAGGTAGGTATATGTATCAGGGGGCGTGCCGCCCCCCGAACCCCCCTGCCAGGTCATTAAACAATCATGAAGTGTGCAGAACAACAAACTAGCGGATACAACAAACTACATAACAGTTTTTCACATTGAAGTCATTAATAGAAAGTACAGTGGTGCGCCGTAATGTGGTGCGCCGCTCAGCTTTTAGATACTGTTGCTTCTGTTCTCAGTAAAATACATGTAGATATAGGTAGGAGGAAATTAAGGATTGTTCGCACTTAAAATGTTATAAATTTCTCATGTTCTGCACTCTGCAGACTCACCGTAATATATAGCTAGGTATAAATACCGTAATCTGGCGGCTCTGGCCAGTCTGCAGAATATGGAACATTTTTCCAAGACTCTCTGCGGGAGTTTTTGATTAAATTTCAGAAATTGGAGATATCTGCGGTCTGCGGGAGATCTTTAATTAATTCCTATGTTACCATTAATTTAGCTGCGGGAGATTTTGAATTAATTCCTATGTTACCATTAATTTAGCTGCCGAGATTCTGAATCTGCTGCTGAGAGTCAGAGAGTAGCCCTTTCTCAAATTAAAGTCTCTGCGGCCAAGTAATAAAGCATGTCCAAACTCGCCATTTTAATGGCGAGTTTGTGACAGTTATTTTGAGCCCTTCAAATGCAAATGGCGAGTTTTATCTATTTTTCTCCTATGCTACAATGTTAATTTGGAGAGAATTTATGAAAATTTGATCATTTTGGAGAGAATTTGTTGAATTTTGGAGAGAGCTGGAGAGACAAATGGCAAGTTTATGAGACATACTATTTTACTTGGCTCTGCGGGAGCAGAGACCCAAGTAATAAAGCATGTCCAAACTCGCCATTTTAATGGCAAGTTTGTGACTGTTATTTTGAGCTCTTCAATTGCAAATGGCGAGTTTTATCTATTTTTCTCCTATGCTACAATGTTATTTTGGAGAGAATTAATGATAAATTTGATCATTTTTGGAGAGAATTTGTTGAATTTTGGAGAGAGCTGGATTGACAAATGGTGAGTTTATGAGACATACTAGTTTACTTGGGCAGAGACTGGAGACACATTCTGCTGACTGGTAATCTGGGATCCGATTGGCCCAGACTGTATTTCATGGTAAATTCCACCGACTTGTTGGTGGAATTTTTCTCCATTGAAAATAATATTCTTGTAAAGTCGGTAGATTTTTAACTATTTATTTCTATGTTACCCAGTTTGTTTTTGGTGCACTGAACTCCTCTGACTTTTTCAAAAATCTGAGAAATAGCTGCCAACATTTTTCATCAATTTGTCTACGTCTAGTCCTCCAACATTTTTCCAGTTTCTCCTCCAAAAATTAATGGTAATATAGGAATTAATAGCAAAATATCCTCCGACATTGCAAGAATTATTTTATTAGAAAAATTGAATATCTGATTTATATCTCCTGAGATATCCTTGAAATTTACCACCAAATACAATCTGGTATGTTACCATTAATTTTCGGTGGAATAATGGATAAAATGTTGGTGGATCAGCCAAATTATTGGAAATTTATGGTGTATTTTTTCAGCTTTTTCTAAAAGTCAGTGGAATTTTGTGCACCAAATACAGACTGGTGATTGGCCAATGGGACAATAAAACTAAGTACCGTATTTATGTATTCCTATTAAATTTGGGTTTGGAAAATTCCCAAATTAAGGATATTATGCCTTACAATTTCTATAATTTTGAAATAGGTAGGGTCAAGCCTTACGCCAGTCCACTCTCGAAAAAGTGGTCTTTTCTGATGGATTAATCACTCTGTTGGTGTTTAGCAAACCTTAAATTACAGTAATAAATTAATGGGAACTGTATAATCCGCAGCATTTAGGCTTTAGCCTCTAAAATTCATATGTTAGCCTAAGTTATTTTCCAGAATGGAATGGACGCCAGTCGCAGTCTGTATTTCATGGTAAATTCCACCTACATGTCGGTGGAAATTTTTTCCTTTTGAAAATAATATTCTAGCCAGTCTGAAAAGATTGTCTCCACAGACTGACAGACACAGAATTTTTTTTATAGAAATTGGGATTTGGGCGCAGCTAATAACATGGGAACATAGGAATTAAATAGGACTTGGACACAGGATTAATCCACAAATCCTGCAGTACTTTTCAGACTGGTATTCTAGCAAAGTCGGTGGATTTTCAGCTATTTATTCCTATGTTACAATTAATTTTCGGTGGCTGAATTGGTAAAAATGTTGGTGGAATAGGCAACAATCCTGAAACCTGGCAAACCACTCTGGAAAATATCTTAGGCTAATAAATGAATTTTAGAGCCTAAATGCTGCGGATTATACAGTTTCCATTAATTTTTACTGTATTTTAAGGTTTACTTAACTCCAACAGAGTAATTAATTCATCAGAAAATACCACTTTTTCCAGAGTGGCAGCCAAATTACTGGAAAATGTTATGTTGGTGTATTTTTTCATCTTTTTTAGAAAGTCAGTGGAATTTTGTGCACCAAATAGGGTCAAGCAGGTAAATATCGGCACATTGACAAACTGCGGCCTCTAACAACCAATCTGCAAAAGATGCATTCATGTTTCAAAGTGTAACAGTAAAGTCGCCAGTTTGGTGATGAAATGGATCAAGGTCGCCACATGTAAGATACTTTGAAGAAGAAATAGGACTTCATAGATTATAGTGAAGATTTTACACTTGAAAACCTTCTTATACATCATGTCTGATGCATGTTATCACTTGAGACTATCTATGAGTTATTTACTTGTTATTTACAGGTTTCTAAACTTATTTCACCCCTCAAAAGTTGGCAGTATACTGGCGACTTTGTCCATACTTTGAAACATGGAGATGCATGAAGTTGTGAAGTTTATCCGGCGACTGCTGAGGCCTTTAAATTAGTCTCCTGAATTATCCGAGTCCTGGCGACAATTTCCTAATTAATTCCTATGTTTATATGTAATTAGTGGAGAGAATTTTTTTTTTTTGGAGAGAAATATGAAAATCTTTGGAGACAATTCACTCTAAAAGTGAAAGAGACTGATTGTGCATGCTTTGCAGACTGGTCTAACAACAGAAACGTCATAGCTTCAAAACACTCATTCCAGTCTGTATTTCATGGTAAATTCTAAATTCCACCGACATGTTGGTGGAATTTTTCCCCCCTTTGAATACAATATTCTGGCAAAGTCGGTGGATTTTTAGCTATTCATTCCTATGTTATCATTAATTTTCGGTGGATAAATTGGGAAAATGTTAGTGGATCTGTCAAATAACTGGAAATTTATGGTGGATTTTTTCCGCTTTTTAGAAAAGTCAGTGGGATTTTGTGCACCAAATACTTACTGGCACTCGTTAAAAACATAGAATAATAAATTATAGCATGCACTGCGCTTATTTTGATAGCTATGCAACATTTAAATGTAATTTAGGTTCAGAATGTTTTCGACTCTCTTGAGAGGGCCGCGATTAAAAATTAACGGGCTGCAATTTACCTGCATGACATGACCCTACAAACTGGGGGTCAAGCAGGTAAATTGCGGCCCACTAAGCCGGGCTGCATTTCATGGTAAATTCCACCGACTTGCCGGTGGAATTTTTCTCCATTAAAAATAATATTCTGGCAAAGCCAGTGGATTTATAGCTATTTATTCCTATGTTACCATTAATTTTTGGTGGAATAATGGGTAAAATGTTGGTGGATCAGCCAAATTATTAGAAATTTATGGTGTATTTTTTCAGCTTTTTCTGAAAGTCAGTGGGATTTTTTGCACCAAATACAGAAATTAGTCTCCTGAATTATCTGACGACAATTTCCTAGTTAATTCCTATATTTACATGTAATTAGTGGAGAGAATTTTGGGATTTTTGATCAATTTGGAGAATTTTTTAAAAATCTCTGGAGACAAATCACTCCATAAATTGAATATCTGGAGACTGATTGTGCATTCTTTTCAGACTGAGTGGATCAGCCAAATTACTGGAAATTTATGGTGGATTTTTTCAACTTTTTTAAAAAGTCAGTGGAATTTTGTGCACCAAATACAGACTGGCCACTAAGTACTGCCACTGGCCAGTGGGCCACTAACTAACTTCGGCCTCTGACAACAGAAATGTTATAGATTCAAAACACTCGTTTAAAACATAAAGTGATAAATTAGAGCATGCACTGTGCTTCATTTGTTAGCTATGCAATATTTTATTGTAATTTTGGTTCAGAATGTTTAAGAGACAGGAGACTCTCTTGAGAGGGCCGCAATAGAATTTTTGAAAATTGAAGGCCCGCAATTTACCTGCGTGACCCTACCCAGTCTGCCTAGTTTCATAGAATGTTCATTGAGTCACCAATATATCTTTTTTTTCAAAAATTAGTAATGCAGTCGTCAAAAGTTAATCCCAATTTTGATAGGCGACAGTCGTCAATTTACCTATATTTTATACCAACCTAATTATCTCCCATGTTACAGAGTATGTCAGTTAAAGCCAATTAATTGGCTTAGATTTCAAAAGGTCAAAACTCAGATATGTCTAATTGGTTTAAAATTTTGAATTAATTACTATGTTCCCATGTTAATTTTGGCTTGAAATTTTCAAAAATGAGCCAAATTGGCTTGGCTCCGAATTTTTTTGAAATTTTGGCTCAAAAATTGGCTTACAATTTTTCAGCCTCTGAAACATGGATTATCACAAGTAAACATACCATAATATATAATTGAGAGCGTATCAGCCAATCAGAGAGAGACATACAACTGATACCAGCCAATCACAGAGAGCCTGAGAGAGGCATACTTTCTTTCATTGTTATTCATTTGTTTTGTTTTTCCGATAATTAGTCAGAGAACATTAAATTAAAATGACAAGTAGTGACCACATCATTCATAACAAAAGATTGCAATCTTTCACAGAAAACAGATATACAATTATACATCGCGGAGCGTGCCATATCAAAACAAAGTGGCGGCTTTGTTTACATTTTAACAAAGATGCGCGGTTCCGCCGTTTATGAATATGAGTCACCAATTTTAATTTTAAATCTAATCAAAGTGCTCATTAGTCGTCTATATATGTGAATGATACTTATTTTCACAAATTTTAAGTAGACAATTAATCGGCGACTTGTACATACTCTTAAACTAGGCTAGTCTGCAGAATATGGAACATTGTTCCCAGACTGCAGGAAGTTCCCGCACTGCAGGAACTGGTAAAGGGTTTTCCAAGAAATCCTCTATTTTGGCTTTTGTTCTCTGTAAAATTCTTGTAAATATAGGAGGAAATTAAGTATTATTCGCACAGAAAATGAGGAAGTGGCCAGTCTGCAGAAACCAGTCTGTATTTGGTGCACAAAATCCCCAGTCTGCATAATGTGTCTCTTCTCCCACTGTCCGCAGAGATTTTAATTTGAGAGACAGTTACTCTCTTACTCTGTAGCAGATTCAGAATCTCCGCAGCTAAATTAATGGTAATATAGGAATTAATTCAAAATCTCTCGCAGCTAAATTAATGGTACCATAGGAATTAATTCAAGATCTCTTGCAGAGATCTCAAATTTCTAAAATTCAATCAAAAACTCTCACAGAGAGTCTTGGAAAAATGTTCCATATTCTGCAGACTGACAAAATCCCTCTGACTTTTTCAAAAGCTGAAAAAATCCACTATAAATTTCCAGTAATTTAGCTGATCCACCAACATATTCCCAATTTATCCACCGAAAATTAATGGTCACATAGGAATAAATAGCTAAAAATTCACCGACTTTGCCAGAATATTATTTTTAAAGGAGAAAAATTCCACAGACATGTTGGTGGAATTTCCCATGAAATACAGACTGGTGCAGAAACTGGTGAAAACTAAAGTGTTCGTAGAGATCTCTTATTCTGTTTAAAGCTAAATTAATGTAAATATAGGGATTAATTCAGAGGTGTTCGTAGCAAAATTAATGTAAATATAGGAATCCACTCTGGAAAATAGCTTAGGCTAACAGATGAATTTTAAGAGGCTAAATCACATGCTAAGGTATTGATCTTCGTTGCAATTATTAAACTGTTCATGCATTACTTGTCATACTTGATTAATTTGGCAACTTGTCATCGGTTAATGGTGTTTCAAAACTCTTGATTGCTCAAGCACATTATTTGGCCCAGCCTACAACTTCTTCACTCTGGTGGATGCAACTGCACATTTCACAAATGCAGCTCTAGAATTTCCAAGGAAAAGTTTTGAGGTAGAGTGATTTGCATAAGTACGGAAATAAATTTCTGTTTAGCACACAGTCCTGATCTCAACCCTTGGACTTTCAAAGTTTCACACGAGAGCTGCTGCACAAACTTGAGTTTATATAATAAAAACAGATTTCAATGAGTCTCTTATACAATGTATTCAAAGCTTCGCTCAAATATATAACAAGAAGTCTCAAGAAAGTATGAAAGAATGTTCTGAAGTGTGCGTCGTTCTGTCTTCAGACTGCAGGGGTCATTTTCAACAACTTTTGTCAGACCTCAGGAAATGTGTCTCATATGATATAGCTAAGAGAATAAATGTTTAATAATAATAAAAATCCTTTCTTCTCCTACAAAGTGATTTATCTATATAATGGTATTTGACTTATTTTAAGTGCCTCTAATTCGCAATTTAAAAAATGACGTATCTGATGAAACACAGTGTATAATGAATAATATGATTTTGATGATTTTTGCTGTAACCAATGATTGAATATAATGATTAAGTTATTGACTAACAGTCTATTAGACTTTATATACAGCATATGGACTATAAAATACATACACTGTGTTCCATCAGAAACAACATATTTAAATAGCGAATTAGAAGCACTTCTTGTGCATCAATTGTCATCATAGGTACACCACTTTGATGGAAAAGAAAGTATTATTATTGAAAAATTATTGTCCTATATATTGTATGAGGCACATCTCCTGAGACCTTACCAAAGTTGTTGATAATGACCTCATCCAGCCTGAAGACAGAATGAAGCTATCTTCAAAACATTCTTGCAAAATTTCTTGGGGTCTCCTAGTTATATCTTTCAGCAGAACTTTGAACACATTGTATAAGAGACTCAATGAAATCTTCTTCTTTTTTTCATATATAAGCTCAACTTTGTGCAGCAGCCAAGAAGTGAAAATTCAAATGGTTGAAATATTGATTGTGTGCTGTCCAGAGATTTTACGTTCTTCTGTTTATGTATCGACCTCGAAACTTTTCATTGAGAAATTCTATAGCTGTATTTGTGCAATATGGGGGAGCTCCGTTTTGTATCAACCAAAGTGAAGAATGGTTTGCAGAATGGTGCAGTCTGGGCCAAATAATGCTCTGGTGCAATCCGAGATATGAAACGCCATCAACTGATGACGAGTTGTCATCATTGTCAAGGAATGCATGAAAGGTTAGATCCATTCCATTAATAATGGCAACAAAGATATTACTTAGCATCATACCTATCATTTATTCCATTGGTATTTTGAGGTTTTTCATTAGTCTACACTCCATTGTTTTTTTGATTTAGGCAAATGAAACTCTCGTTTCGATGGTTGCTGCAGAATCCACTGACAAAACTGACTTCTCTGTGCTTCGTGCACATCATTTAATGGATGAAATGAAGTGTAATGATGAAACAGACACAAAGATCATGTCTGACGATCCTCCACAACGAAGATTTGGTGGGTGAAATCTGCTGTGAATCTTTACTGAGAGAACAACTAAGGGTTTCTTCTAAGAAACTCTTTGCCTCCTGAATCACTGCTTCTGCTCATTTAAGTTTTATTTTCATTTGCTTTTTCTTGTGTATAGATTATAGAAGCAGTCTTATTGAAAAAACCACAAACTCTTGTTAACTTTTTCATGTGGTAGGATTTAGCCGCCCTTCCATTTATTTAGGAGTGAAGCATGAATTTTTGGCGTATTGTTGAAGGAGAAAGTGTCTTGCAAGCTACAGAGTACTGGACTATCACTTTCTTCTCAAACTCAGAAACATTTATAAGGTTAAAGATCAATGCTAATATTAATGGGATGTTAAAATCCATTCTTTATGAACAAAATGATTTATACCTTATACAACTTGAATAGTTTTAAGTTCTCTCAATTTGCAATTTAAACATGAAGCTTCTGATGAAACACGGTCACAGTGTAAGCATGTTCAAAACAATTAAAATAATTAAATAACTGACATTTCTTCAAGTATGAGGATTTATCCGTAGACTTTTTTCAAACTCATTCAAAAATTTGAAAAGTGCTCTCCTATTGACTGAATCCTAATTAATTAGAAAATTGTCTCCGGATATTACCAGTCGGCATGGCATAATGTGTCTCTTCTCCAATCTCACACAGAGATTTTAATTTGAGAGACAGTTACTCTCCGACTCTCAGCAGCAGATTCAGAATCTCCCGCAGCTTAATTAATGGTAACATAGGAATTAATTCATAGTCTCCCGCAGAGAGTCTTTGATAAATGTTCCATATTCTGCAGTCTGGCAGCGGATAATCCAGGAGACTAATTTCAAGGCCTCAATAGTTGCCGGATAAACTTCACAATTTCATACATCTTTTGCAGACTGGGAAATTAAAGATTGTTCGCACAGAAAATGTTAAAAATGTCCCATGTTAGCATGTTCTGGAGACTGGCATTCCAGTCTGTATTTGGTCCAGGTTCAAGTGAAAGGCCCCTGTCACCATATTTATGGGCCAAAAAATTATGGCGATAACTATTTGGAAATATTTTTCTATTTATTGTGATGGCGATAATCCACAAATCTGTCATCTAGTCCTAAATAAAATGGCGACTATTTGATGATAAAATAATAAAAATATGGTTTTTCTTGTAGTTTTATATTTTTTGTCTAATTCACATGTTTGAGCTCAAATTTTTTATCTCTAATCCCTATTAATAGTTGTAAATATTAACTTTCCAACCTATAGTGAAGTAGTCAATCTACATTTTTTGTTCTAATAATTTTTTTAGGTGGGGCCTTTGAGGGTGAAGGTCAAGGCAGATTCACGGCAGTGTCATAGCAGATCAGGGCAGATCTATGACTGTGCTAGCAATTTATCATAGACCAAGCAGCGATATTGCAGATCAGTCAAATGCGCAGAACATATATACAGACAAACTAACTCAAAACCTTGCAGGGCTGAGCTGAATGGAATACAGACAGTAAACCTTATATGTAAAACCCAAGATGCATTAACTTACCAGGTATGCTACACCTTTATACGAATTTAGAGTCTTCTGTGCATTAACTAATACACACATACTAACAAATAGATGTGACCCTGCAATACTAGGTAACATACTTTAAATACTATACAGCAAGATTTATATACATTGTAGTCTATAAGCCTTGCAATACAGAGGGTTGAACACTTTTTTCATGGCATCCGTACACTGCACAAACAACCATGGACAAATCCTTATATACAAATAACTATTTAATTCGCTGTCCAATATATAGAGTATGTATACTATAATATTGCAGGGTCACATCTGTGCGTTCATAGAAGAGTCTAAAACTCGTATCAAGGCATTTAGTATACCTTCCGAGTTAATGTATCTTGAGGATAATTACGATAATCAAGGTAATGCTGAACTCAGCCAGTTTAGTCAAAGTTAGAAGCATTCAATTATAAAAAGAATGAATAACATTCCTTGTTCCCATGTAAAAATAATGATCCCGGATCATCGAAGCGTCTTTCACAAAAAAACTGTAATCATCTTGATATGAACCTGCGCAATACTCTACCTTGTAGTTAATATACCTGGGTAAAATTAAACGTATTTAAATATAACACTAAACATATCTGATAGCTCGGTAATAATGAACTGAACTTTCAACATTTATACATATAACCTCATATAAATGCATTGATTATCTCATGAAACTGCAATTAATTACCCCATGATGTGTGCAATTAATTACCTTGTGCACGTTTTCGTATTTGCGCCAATTCAACGCACTACCTTGTCAGGCTGTAACTACCATAATAATGCAAATATTTTAAAACCGTTCATATATCATTTTGATGGCATATTTTACTGTGTACATGTAAATTTCGGTGGGACTTCAAACATATTTGTCCATCCCAGTAGTAAATTTGCGGGATTTTGGTAAAATCTGAAATGAAGTTTTTATAGGGTGAAAAAACCACTATACTCATTACTCAAAATTATATTATACTTTCACCTAACGAAAATAAATGGAAATTACTATATTTGTAGAAGAAATTGCGATCTTTTTAATGATGTGATCGGTTTTCCGAAACTATTAGTCCTTCACTGTTAAAATATGAGTGAGATTAATTATCCCGATGCTCTGATTGCGATGGAATACACTGGTCGACGCTATTACTAAATATGCTAAGAAACTGTAAGGTTATTAAGCCTTTGTCCTATTTTGTCAAATTAATGTCCTTTGACCCTTAATTGACTCGAGGGCTTTGAGCCTTTTGTGCTTTGGCCATGTTTTCATTAGGGCAAGAGTCCTAGTCTGCTGATGACTTTGAGGACACAAAATATGGTTATTTTTATTGGCAATTTTTAAAGCTCAAAAACCAGTTTATAACTTGTCAAAAGGTCATTGGCATTTGGTGACTTGTCATATAATTTGATTATTTTTGAGATAAATTTTTAATCTGTTTTGGAGATTTGAATGGAGAGTTTATGAGCCATTCTATTTTAACACGTTGACCGCGATTGCTGATACAGCATGTTTACTTTACTGGCGATAGGTTTAATTTCATTAATTTCGGTGATAGTTATATATAAACATATTTTTCACGATCTATATTCATTTATAGAGATGCACCGATACCATATTGGTAACCGATACCAGTACCAATTACAGTTACTATAAAATTCTTGTAACTGATACCAAGTATTGCAATTAGCTACAGTGTTCCTAGTTTTGAGGTGCAGTGCACCTAGTTAGTTTCAAACTACAGTGCACCTAGTTAGTTTCGAATTGCAGTGTACCTAGTTTCGAAGTACAGTGAAGCTACCTAGTTAGTTTCGAAGTACAGTGTAGCTACCTAGTTAGTTTCTAAGTACAGTGTAGCTACCTAGTTAGTTTCAAAGTACAGTGTAGCTACCTAGTTAGTTTCAAAGTACAGTGTAGCTACCTAGTTAGTTTCAAAGTACAGTGTAGCTACCTAGTTAGTTTCAATATACAGTGTAGCTACCTAGTTAGTTTCAAAGTACTGTGTAGCTACCTAGTTAGTTTCAAAGTACAGTGTAGCTACCTAGTTAGTTTCAAAGTACAGTGTAGCTACCTAGTTAGTTTCAAAGTACAGTGTAGCTACCTAGTTAGTTTCAAAGTACAGTGTAGCTACCTAGTTAGTTTCAAAGTACAGTGTAGCTACCTAGTTAGTTTCAAAGTACAGTGTAGCTACCTAGTTAGTTTCAAAGTACAGTGTAGCTACCTAGTTAGTTTCAAAGTACAGTGTAGCTACCTAGTTAGTTTCAAAGTACAGTGTAGCTACCTAGTTAGTTTCAAAGTACAGTGTAGCTACCTAGTTAGTTTCAAAGTACAGTGTAGCTACAGAGTTAGTTTCAAAGTACAGTGTAGCTACAGAGTTAGTTTCAAAGCACAGTGTAGCTACAGAGTTAGTTTCAAAGTACAGTGTAGCTACAGAGTTAGTTTCAAAGTACAGTGTAGCTACAGAGTTAGTTTCAAAGTACAGTGTAGCTACAGAGTTAGTTTCAAAGTACAGTGTAGCTACAGAGTTAGTTTCAAAGTACAGTGTAGCTACCGAGTTAGTTTCAAAGTACAGTGTAGCTACCGAGTTAGTTTCAAAGTACAGTGTAGCTACCTAGTTAGTTTCAAAGTACAGTGTAGCTACCTAGTTAGTTTCAAAGTACAGTGTAGCTACCTAGTTAGTTTCAAAGTACAGTGTAGCTACCTAGTTAGTTTCAAAGTACAGTGTAGCTACCTAGTTAGTTTTGAAGTACAGTGTAGCTACCTAGTTAGTTTTGAAGTACAGTGTAGCTACCTAGTTAGTTTTGAAGTACAGTGTAGCTACCTAGTTAGTTTTGAAGTACAGTGTAGCTACCTAGTTAGTTTTGAAGTACAGTGTAGCTACCTAGTTAGTTTCAAAGTACAGTGTAGCTACCTAGTTAGTTTCAAAGTACAGTGTAGCTACCTAGTTAGTTTCAAAGTACAGTGTAGCTACCTAGTTAGTTTCAAAGTACAGTGTAGCTACCTAGTTAGTTTCAAAGTACAGTGTAGCTACCTAGTTAGTTTCAAAGTACAGTGTAGCTACCTAGTTAGTTTCAAAGTACAGTGTAGCTACCTAGTTAGTTTCAAAGTACAGTGTAGCTACCTAGTTAGTTTTGAAGTACAGTGTAGCTACCTAGTTAGTTTTGAAGTACAGTGTAGCTACCTAGTTAGTTTTGAAGTACAGTGTAGCTACCTAGTTAGTTTTGAAGTACAGTGTAGCTACCTAGTTAGTTTTGAAGTACAGTGTAGCTACCTAGTTAGTTTTGAAGTACAGTGTAGCTACCTAGTTAGTTTTGAAGTACAGTGTAGCTACCTAGTTAGTTTTGAAGTACAGTGTAGCTACCTAGTTAGTTTTGAAGTACAGTGTAGCTTCCTAGTTAGTTTTGAAGTACAGTGTAGCTACCTAGTTAGTTTTGAAGTACAGTGTAGCTACCTAGTTAGTTTTGAAGTACAGTGTAGCTACCTAGTTAGTTTTGAAGTATAGTGTAGCTACCTAGTCAGTTTTGAAGTACAGTGTAGCTACCTAGTTAGTTTTGAAGTACAGGTAGCTACCTAGTTAGTTTCGAAGTACAGGTAGCTACCTAGTTAGTTTCGAAGTACAGTGTACCTAGTTTCGAACTAGCAACAGTTTAGTTCGACACTTAACCTAGTTATGTTCATTGTGACCAAATATTACCTACCTATCTATCTATTTAGAAACTCTTTTAAATTTACGTTATATCAATATTTTTTAATGTGAATTCTTTCTAGGTTGACCTGTAATAATTAGAGTATTATAATTGAAGAAAATGTTTAAAATTATATCATAATGAAACTAAAAATGAATAGAAAGACTACCTATAGTATTATTTAAACTTTTATCTTGATAGGTATCTCCCAATCGTATATCTGAAGATTTTTAGTTTTATTAGGAGTTTACCGTCTGCTTCGACCAATTCTGATCATATCGCTGACTTCAAAAGGAAATTAAATACAAGGGACTAGAAGAAGCAGTCAGAAAGGAAGTGGCTCCATGAACAAAGTCACTTACCACTGTCATTGACAATGCTCATGGATGCAGAAAAGCTACTTCGTGAATGCAGTCACTTACCAAGGAATGTGACGAAGCGGGACACAAGCACCGATGTCTGCACTCACGGATGGAAGAGGAAAATGCAGAGTTGATAGTAAATGAAGCCTACGAGTCTACCTAACATAAAAATCTAAGACCTCGTAGTTGAAGAGCATAACCCTAGCGCTATCCTCTAAAACTGCAAGTAGCGTTAAAAAATGATAAACATGGTAAAAAAGAAAAAGACAATTCATAATCCAAATTACAACAGTTCAGGGCGCAAGGGATGCCACCCCCTTCTCTTCCATTCAGCACAGACAGCTTCAGAATAGAGCTCCTGGGGGCTATATCGGAAGAACATAGGTAGCTAAATGCTACTATTAGTGTACAATTGAAAACTAATACCTATATACGCTACGTAAATTAGAAAAGTAATTGTTATCGGTAATGTTTGAACTATTTCTTGGGATCAGATAGCAATTAGCAGATACTCATAAAAATACCGATACTTTCAGATAATTTATCTGATACCGAGAGTATCTGTGCATCTCTATTCATTTTAGCTGTTAACTGTCTTGTCAAAGTACACCATTCAAAGATTTTAATTTAAACTGATATACATCTAATTTAAGCTCTATATCGTTTTGATGCGTGTACCATATATTTACCCATTGCCGGTTGGGAAAGTTCTCTGTGTACATATATGGTATACATCGCAGTGTATGTGTTAATTGGGGTTTTTATCTTGACTCTTAACCCTATAGCTAATGCCCAAGACATGTTCTAGACCTGAAAATATTTTTTTGGGTAGATCAATATTAGATAGTTAACCATTACAATTTAGAATATGTTAAAAAAATATGCCTTTTTTTCAAAGTCAAATATAATTTTATAAGGACTTTTGAGTGGTTCAAAATCTCAATCATTATGTGGCATAACCTACATTCAATTTTACGTTTCTTACTGCTAGAATACGATTATATGGACTAAATTTAGACATTCAATGTTTTCTAATGTCCTCCCCAGAGGGCATTGGGCGTTAAAAAGTTAATTAGTTTCAAGCTATATCACTGTTAGTGCAAAGTTTTATGATCATGATGCCGATCATTCTAGATGATCGTTAATAGATTGATTTACCAAGCATAAAATTATGTATATCAGAAAATTATCATTATGATTGCAATTTTTTTTCAAGGTAGCTGCCATAATATAATCTAAAATTGTTTCAATTTAAAACTGCACTTCTATATAGAGCTATTCATATTGCTCTCACTAAAAGCTGCAGCACCCTCTACTGTATAACAGAACATTTTGGACAAGATGTCTAAGGTAAGTTAAAAATTATTATGCATTAGCTAGATAGTGATCCATTTTTTATGACTCAAGCCATAGTTAACTACCTATTTTGAGAGTATATTTTTAATTAATTTGAAATTGTGCATATAAAGAGTAAAATTAAATTATAATTAGCTAAATCCTAATTGATCAATTGTAATTGGTAGTTTATGTTATGACCAAGATAGAGTCACAGCATAGTGACAAAATGTATACTTAAAGTTATGTATATCAAATGCAATTTAGTTACATTATTTTTTAAGAAAGCTTTCACCATTTGACCATTTTACTTTCAATCAATTATCTGTTTGATCAATTTTCCATTCAATCGTTTGCTGTTGATAAATTCTTCTAGATCTATTTTTATTGAATTATATTGAGCTTTAATCTTTTTTCCCATTTGATTTCTTTTGATTGATAGTTTATATAATTCATTGATAGCTATTTTCATCATAGTACTGGAATTCCCAATCAATACTCTATCTTCTTGCAGACTGCAGTTGCCATCAACATTCAAATTGGTCACACAGCTCGTGTGTTGACTAAAACTACAGACCAAGGATTTACCCACGAGTGGACTGTTTTTGTATATGGGGAAAATGGCAAACATATCACAGAATTTGTTGAAAAGATTGTTTTTGTTCTACATGAAAGCTTCAAGAAACCAAGAAGAAGTAAGTTAATGTTCAAAAATTTTCATCTAGCTATTAATTTAATTATTTCACTCTTTTATCTGACTGAAATACAGATTGAAAAATATTTATATTCAGAATCTGAACTGTGTTAGTTACAGAAAAAAAAGGAACTAATTTAGGATTTTTTGGATTCAGGGTTGGGTAGACCTTAGATTTGTTATATATAAAGAATGATTACTTCTTTACAGCTGTGAAAAATCCCCCTTTCAAGATAACAGAGAAAGGCTATGGCTGCTTCAATCTACCCATTGAAATTTACTTCAAAAGCAACTCTGATGAAACTAGGAAAATGAGGTGAGTAATTATATATTATAGCAAGCTAACTATTAAGCTAGCTATTCAAAAAAATTAGTAAGTAAACCTCTATGCAATAATCAGAATGCTATGTTTTAATGATTGTAACCAGATAATCATAGCTGTCTTTTTATTAATTTTTCCTTTTCAATTTCCAGAATTGACTACGACTTGATCCTTCAAGACGTGAATGTGATTTGCTTGCCCATAAATCACCTTAGAACTGAGAGAATAGCCTTCTTTAAACCTGATGAGGATTTGAAAAGAAAACTCTTAGATGCTGGAGGGGTAAGTTCACGCATGACATTTTTTCTGTTCTTTTTTCTGATATAGCATCTCTTTCTTTTGTTGATTGATCTTTAGTTGACCACAGTTATCTATAGCTCCAGTTCATCCCTTTTAGCTACTTATCTTTTGAAATACAGTAAATTTGAAATCAATGCTTGAATAATGACAATTTTTGTATGTTCATTAGAGGATACATTTATAAAATGAAGTTATTTTAGTTCTGCAATAGCTAATAAATGATATTCCTAATTTCCTAGGAAATGGTACAACAAGAAGCCAGTTTGACATCTCCCAGTAGGATACCCAATGGCAGTTCACGCAATATTAGGTCCTACACTATCAATACTCCCAGTTCTTCTCAACCAACCCCTACAGTCACTAGTGCTGGCAAGAAACAGAGATCTGTTGCAGAAGTGCCCGCACCAACCAGTAAAAAGGTAAAACCAGTTTTTCAATTAAACGTGCTTGTACAGGAAATTCACACTTCTACCTCCCTTCCAAAAGAATGTAAAGGTAGAACTTAGCTTAAAGTCTCAGCCAAAATTGAGCTGTGGAGACTAAACAAACCCCTGATATTAATAAATATATGTGATATAGCTAATAGAACATTTAGCATGGAAGTATAATTACAATTCAGTTCAACATTACATTGCTAGGGTTACTCCTTTTAGAATAGCTGAATTTCAGCTATTCTGAAAGGACTAACCCTAGCAATGTAATGTTGAACTGAATAGTAATTATACTTTAATCTAAGAAAGTGATATGGTATAGAAAGAAGCTGTTAGAACGACCCAATTAATTTCTTTTGAGGTTAAACATTTCTTTGGTACTCAGCAGAACTTGGATACAAGAATGAGTAAGTTGTTCAGTTCTCAAATTGTTGTAGAGAAAACTTCAAGTACTAGGACCTGTGATGATCAACACCATTCATTCAGTAGTGATTTGAGAAGAAGTATTAATAAGATAAACAAGAAGAATAAATTTGAATCCCCATATGACAGTGATATAAAAACTGAAAGTAACATAATAAGCAAAGTTCAGTCAAAATCAAAGAAGGTAGACAGTAATATTAGGTATCCAGACTCTGTGAAAGATCTTGCAAGGAAAAAAGAATTTGAATTAGATGAGAATCCTTTAAATTCGAAGAAAAAAGACAAACACATTAATAAAGTGAAATCTGAAACTAATAATAAAGACAAGAATTATTCTAATTCTAAGAAACTAAGTAAATATGATAACGAGACTAATACTGAAAGTAGTAGATCAAAAGAGAATTCATTAAATATGAAGAAAGAACAAAAAGATAATTTGCTGAAAAGTGAAAGTATCAAATCGCAAGAGTTGTTAAATTCTAAGAAAAAAGACAAAAACAATAAATGTTCAGATGCTGTGAATGACAATGCAATGAAAAACGCTGCTAATAAATGTGACTCTAAGATAAAAACTGGAAAAAAGGAATTAGATGAAAATAGAAAGAATTTGATGAAAATTAGAGAATATGATATAATAAAAATCGAAAGAAACAATTCACATAATAATAATTTGAATATGATTGAAATGGATAAACAGGATAATTCAGTTTGGATTGAAAATAAAAAAATACACAATTATTCTTCAGACTCTATCAAATCCGAAGATGAAAGTAGATTAGCTCCCAATATGAAGGAAAAATTACTTGAATCAAAGGATTGTAAAATTATAAGAGAGGATAATGCTCAAAACCAATCAAATAGTGAAATCTCTGCAACTAATATTCATTCAAAATCAATGCATAATTCAAAAGGGAATAATTTGGAATCTCGTTCTGGGAAAAGTGTTCAGGATGATGATGAATCTAAAATAATACCACTCCATTCAAAATCAAATATGCAAAATGTGAAAAGTGAATCTCTGAGTATGATGGATGCAATTTTCCTTAAAACGAAAACAAAATCCAATAGAGAAACTTGTGACTTTGAAAGTAAAGGAAATGATGAATTGTCTAAAGCTGTATCACACATCTCTCTATCAGCAAATAATTTGTCAACTCCTAAATGTGAAACTAATTCATTCTATGAAAATCTAAGTAATGTCAAGAAAGAACCTGAGTCTCCTCCCTCTGTAAATCAATTGAATTCACTTCCTGTTTGCCAAAATCTATCTCATGAAATCAAGAAAGAACCTGATCAAGAGCTTGCTACATCCAAATTCAAGAACCTGAAGATTGTCTTGTCTAGAGTGGATGCCAATAATCATATTGATTTCGACTGTAAGAGCAATTTAAAAGGTGAAATGAAGAAATATTCCAATTCTGGGACCTTTGGTCCTACAAAAAAGGAAAGATCTTTAACTCCTCCATTGTTTGAATCGGAGCCAACTGAAGATCAGCACCAGACTGCAGAATGTAGGAATGAGATCCGACATAGAAATAGTAGAGAGAATACCAATCGTGATTTCAAGTCAGATGTTAAAAACAATGCAATAATGATTGAAGATGGTGTTGTTGCTAGCAACAGATATGCCAATGAATCCGTTCCTAAGGTAGCTTCATTCATTACAATTTCTTTTTTGGGGTAGCTAGCTGTTAAGTTATATTCGTTTCTTGTAGCTAGTTTGTAACTTATCAATAATGAAACTTTAAGATTGTTTCTTTATAATGATTGATTCTCGTTCGGGCTGTACCGATACCATAATTAGTACATATTCTTGTACCAATACTTGGTATTAGTAACCTGATGACACCAATATTTCAATACTGATACCAAAAATGATAGCTGATATAACCAGTACCAATGCCATAATTATTGTTAGTGATGCAGATATATGATACAAATACTTGGTATTGGTAATCTGCCGATACAGATACTTAAAAATCACAAATACCTAAAAAAAAATGGCCGATATTTGAGTACCAATCGTATTGATACAGCCCAAATTCTCTTTGTAAATTTCTATTTGGATTGATAGTTTCTATTTCACTACCATCTCAGCATATGATATGGTACCTAGCTAGATTTGGGTAGTAGTTTTCTATTTTATTTGCTAACTTACTGTCAATTTTCATGACTACATTTACCTGAGTACATCTTCAGAATTTCCTGTACAATCATTGTTTATAGTTTGAGTTTGTAGATAGTTAGTGCTAAAATTGTAATTAATGCTTATGGGTGAATGTATAATGTAATCTTTTTGAGTTCTATAAATTGAAGTGTGAAAAACTTTTATATTAGCTAATAGCTAGTAGAGAGTTCTTAATTGTTGCATAGAATTTAATTATATTTCTTCCTATGTAGCTATTAGAAAGTCTCGGGTAAAAGTAGTTGCGAAATAAAATTTTCCTTCACTTTCCAAAAGTGTACCTAAGGATTAGTTAACTCGTATATTTATTTACTAGTTTAAATGTTCAATCAAATAGTAGCTACAGTATAATATGTTTAAAACCTAAGGTAAATTTCAAGTTGATGAATGAATCCACATTTTTGATAGTGTATGAAGAAATATAGCTATAATCTACCTCATGTTTTAATTATATAATTTATTATGTGATTGGTAATGTGGAAAGGTGCTATAAATTGCAACCTTTAGTTACTTACTCTATAGAATTAAATCTTTTATTATAAAAACGTGTTAGATATAGCTACAAGGGTTTGACAAAATAATTGGAATACTTGTTAAAATTGGAGAAACTGTATTTATTATCGATTTCGATGGACACTTTAGCCTTCAATACAGCTTTAATGGAATCATTTAGCTTCTTGACTTCTTCAGTAGGAATTTTTCAGTTGATCTTCCTTCAAAAGCTGCTCCAGTTCCTCTAGATAGTATAGTGGAAGGTAGTGATTCATTACTTGTCGCTCAAGTACACACCAGAAATGCCCAATGATATTGAGATCTGGACATTGAGGGGCCATTCCATGTGTTTCATGCTCTTCATACAATGTTAACGATATGGGCAGTGTGGATCGGAGCATTTATAGGAAACAGAGTTTGGCACATTGAATGTACCTTTGAATATAGCTAATGTTCAGGTAGCAGTGCTTTTGATCCTACAATGCAAGGCAACAATTGGACTAAGGGGGTTCTAGGTCAATTCGCCGAAAAACACACCCTCTGCACGACACATTCGCCGAAAAATATGATTATTTAAAAAGGTAAACAAATTTATGTCATATGTCCAGATGAGATTACATGTAGATGAACTTTCATATAAATAAGTGTAAAATTACTTTACAATATTCTACGTAACTATTGGTTAAACTTTATGTAATTTACGTTATTTTAATTAGCTCACATAATGTTATTGCTGCATTATAAACATATATTAATCCTATATTCTGAGTACGATTATCAGTTACAAAAGAAAAAGAATTTTCATATGGGTTGATCTAAGTTTTAAGAATATTCATTTACTATTACTTTTTATAAAATATTGACAATATGGAGAAATGTATTTGAGTACAAGAAGGAAGTCAAAAAATCAAATTTATTCAGCAACTCATTTAAAAAAAATGAAAAGTTTATGTAAGAATAAATGAATTAAATATCACTAAATATTTTATTTTCGTGATTGAATATCTCGAAAACCTAGAATAAATCTGTTATATTAACTTCCTCTTTGTACTCAAATACATTTCTCCATATTGTCAATATTTTATAAAGAGAATAGTTCTATGTGAGTTCATTTATATGTAATCTCATCTGGACATATGAAATAAATTTGTTTACCTTTTCAAATAATCATATTTTTCGGCGAATGTGTCGTGCGGTGAATGTGTTTTCGACGAATATGTTTTCATCAAATTTGATTTCGGCCAATTGACCGGTCACCGACTAAGGGAACTCCACGGTATGGCTGTCCAAACCATTACTGAGCCGTGGGAAGAGGATAGTTTGGGTGGAAAGTTTCTTTGGACTGCCTTCACACGTAAACTCTCTCTGTAATAAAAAAAACAATAGAACTGGGCTCTTCCGGAGAATATTACTCGCATCTACTGATATGGAGACCAGGTTCTTTGGATCGGGCTCCATATAATCTGCTCCTCAACGTGTCGAGATTTATGCAGAGATTACCTGATGTCAGATTTTCCATGGTAGCTATCCAGCTTTTTGAAGCTCACAACAAATGGTTTCGGTAGAAACTAGATTGCTTCAATGCTAATTCAAATGTACAAGCACCTTAATCGGTGTATTTTCACTATTTTCCCTCAAAATGTGGTTTAATGATAGCCAAATCTCTATCAGAGAGCTTTAAAGCTGAGCAGAGTTGCTCCGATTGTTGGAGGTCTTTCCCTGTTTTTCAAATTGTGATCTCATCCTCGATATAGTTGCTTTAAAAAAAAATCTTTGCTATTTAACCCTTTTTGTCAATCAGTCAGGTCACACATTTTACTTCAGTATCAAAAAAATACGGATACAATAGTAAAAGTACAAGTCTAGCAAGAACAACCTATTCACAGTGAATATATACCAGTATAAGGAAACTTTGATCAAACCCGATTTTTAAGATAACGTACTAGCTCAAAAGCGTGGTTTTCCAATTATTTTATTCAACCTTTGTATATTTCATGTCTATTATGTAAATTCCATAGCATTTGACTAATTTGTATTTTTCTCTCCTCAACTCTATAATAAGGGATTGGGTGGATAATTTGTTAATATTTTAAAACTCCAATATTGTAATCACTTATCTTTGGGATTGTAGAATATTTGATTGTTCTCAGAATTAGCTATGATTTTACTTTCTTTCGTTTGCAATGAAATCATAATACAATTTGTATATATTTTTATTTATTAATTTGGTAGCTAATTGTTATTGATAGTATCTTCTTTTCTGTATTAGGAAGTGAAGAAACCTGACGAGTTCACTGCTCTCTTTGGCGAAGCAATAATCAGACCCTCTCTGAACAAAGTTAGTAAACCTAAGGCAGTCGTGTCTGCTCCATCTAAAGTATCATCAGAGAAAGAGCACAGCAAGGAGAAGACTAAGGAGAGCTCCAAGGACAAGCACAGGAGTGACAAGGAAAAGGATAGGAAGGACAAGAAGAGTAAGGATAAGGAGAAGCACAAGGAATCGAGCAGAGAGAGTGATAAGAAGTCTAGTGAAAAGGAGAAGAGCAAGTCTGATAAATCAGGAAGTAGTCGAAAGGAAAGTAGTAAAGATGAATCTAAGAGTAAGCATGAGAAAGATAGAAAAGAGGACAAACACAAGAAATCTCATTCTGAGAGCAGTAAACATGATAAAAAAGAGGTGAAGAAAGAGAAAGAGAAAAAGAGTCATTCAAAACAATCCTCTTCTTCTGAAGTGAAAAAGGTTGAAGAAGTTGTTCCTAAAGATAGTGCTAAATCAACTCACAAAGAAAAGAGAGATAAACATAAAGATAAGAAGAAGGAGAAGACTAGGGAAGAGAGTGATAGAGAGAAGTCCTCATCATCCAGAGAGAAGACACAGGATGTTAAATCAAGTAAGAAACATAAAGAAGAGTCTGTTGTGAAACATGGTAAGAATAGTTCTCCTGCTCATCATTCAAACTCCAGATCACCAGCTCTGCCTCCTAAAGAGTCCAAGAAGAACACTTCTCCCTCATTACTTCCTCCACAGAAAGTTTTACCTGCTTCGAAATCCCCAGCGCCACGTATGTCCCCAGCACCTCGTATGTCCCCAGCACCTCGAATGTCCCCAGCACCTCGAATGTCCCCAGCACCACGTATGTCCCCAGCTCAAACAGCAACAAAGCTTACAACCTCTCCGAGCAAATCTTTATTTGCTGCCCCAGCAGCTGTACCTAAAGCATCTCCACGCTCAGTCACTCCGTTGCCACGGGTAATATCTCCAGTTGGAGAACCTGTCAAAGAGAAGAGAGGCCGAGGTCGTCCACCTGCTTCTCCAAAGGTTGTGCCCCCTCCTCCAGTTCAAGTTGCTCCAGTCAGAAAAAGGAGCAGATCTTCATCTAGCTCTAGTCAGTCCTCACGATCTCCATCTAGTTCTAGATCCTCATCTAATTCTAGATCAAAGTCTAGATCAGTATCAAGGTCGAGGTCTCGTTCGCCGTCAAGATCCCATTCTAGATCTTCATCATCTAGCTCTGCAGACTCCAGATCCCCATCTCCTTCTGAATCACGTAGTAGGTCAAGCAACAACTCCAAATCAAGATCATCTTCTCCTTCTGAATCGAGATCTGCTGGAGATGGATCAAAGTCTCGCTCTGCTTCAAGTTGTAGTACCTCGCCTCCAAGAGGAGAGGCTTCCAGTGGAGGCAATTCACCTCCAGCTGCAGTAGTGAGTGCTCCTCCACCTGCGAGCAACACCAATACCCTCAGCAAATTGATGGGGGACTTGTCGTCATCAAATAGTGACGATTCTGACAATCTATCGCTGCCCCAGAACAAGCCTGTTAAAACGAAAACTAAAAGAGCGAAAGTTAAGCGTGAGAAGCAAGAAATGAAAGTGGAAGCCAAGAGAGAGCTCAGCTCCTCTCCCTCAAATAAAAATGTGAAGCATGTAGTCAAGAAAGAAGACATCAAACATGACGTCAAGAGATTGAAGGCAGAGGTAAAGACTGAAGAGAGTGAAGCAAGCAACAGTAGCGGTAGTGAATGTAACAATCTGGAAGAGAGTGACATCGACTTTGATGACATGGATTTGGATATGGAGATCCAAAAGAGACTGGAAGAGGACATTGATGGCTACATTGGTGAGTTTCACATTTTTTAAAGAGAAGTAGCTACTAAATTCTTCTCCAAAGTAATTTTTTTTAAATTAGAATCATTTCAATTCTTTCTCAATTTTTAAGTAGCTTATATCTTTCTCAAAAGCTACCTATATTATTAATCCTAACTCTAAAGAAAGAAAATAGCCTTTGTAGCTGAAAAATTTCTCCACTCTAATTGATCTTAATAAGTTTGATTTTCTTGAGTAATAATTAGCTATTAGGTGTGGACAAAAAGGTTAGCTACGTTTCTTCCTTCTACAATTTTAAAAATATAACAAAAGAGGCTAAATGAGCGCATAAGTTCTTTGAGATGTTCTTTCTACTGCATAAGTTTCTATCGATAGAGTGTTGCAAGCACAATGTTTTTAAGGATAGCTCTTCTCTGATTGGTTAGCAAGAAGGAGGAGTCAACGGGGGGCGGATCATTTAACCAATAGTGCTCCGCAGCCTGTTGGCTCCTCCTCCTTGCATATAGTTAAAGAGTTGTATCAAATTACATTTCAAATAATATAAACAACATAGAATATAGTTAGATGGCTTTAATGTAGTTTATTTTATCTGCTAGTTTGTTGTACTGTACTCTTCATGATTATTTAATGTTTAAAGACCTGGCAGACGGGTTCGGCGGCGGTACGCCCCCGAACGTTATTGGTCAATCTCCAAAGCCAATCAATGAGTTAGTAACTAACCTTATAAACTTTATCCTAGAAAATTTATCTGCAAGGAACAATGTTTTTGAAACTATATTGTTAGTGGTAGTTAACTTTCAATTTCTAACCTTAGAGGTACTACCTTGCTAATTTATTCTCTAGATATTCATAATCTGACTATTTTGTAATTATTTGACTTTCCACCCCGAAGGTACTTATGAATTTAACAATGATGAAGAGAAGAAGCTGTTCATCAGAGGAGCAAGACTCGTTCGTCGCTCCAGGAACAACAATGGTTCCGAATATGAAGAGCATGGATTGTGGGACAACGAGGCCTCGTAAGATTTTCACACTTTATTGTTTCCTTAAATGGCTATAATTATGCAGCGATTTCATGAGAATTTTAATTTAGTTTTTAGTAGGAAAGGGCACATAATTAATTATATTTCACATATCTGAAGCATTAACTATTTCTAATGTTCATGTATTTTATATCTTTTAATTCGATTGGTGACATTTAATTTGCTTTGCAGGAGTTTCTATTACAAGAAAGTTGCCCAAGAAGATGAGGCATCCCTAGTTAACGTAGTGGTGGGGATGAACAAACTCGTCCGCGAAAGTAATACCGAGGCCTTGGACGACATAAAGGCAATTCTCCTTCGTAACGACGTCGAACTGAGAAACGGAATGAGTTTCGTCTGGCACGACTTGGAACCTGATGTTTTGGAGCAAATAGAGGGATATATGGCTAATAGAAATCTGCTCTAGTGTTAGAACATCTTACGTATGATCTCATCATATTATGTCTGGTGTGTCTCTCCACATCTTCTGATGTCTGGTATGTTTCCACATCTGATGTCTGGTTTGTCTCGCCACATCTTCTGATGTCTGGTGTGTCTCATCATCTTCTTGACGCAATATCCACTGTGCCTTAGCTCCTCTTTCTGCTGCCATTAATAAGTACAATCAATTCTGTCGACTACCTAGCTACTATAGTACATATAAATATGTTAACTGCTATACTATATATAGCTACTATAGTATATATAGCTACTATAGTAGGTATATATACTGCATATTCACTCTCATGTATATTATCCACCAATATCATGTCTCTATTTGATACTCTTCAATATTTTCGTAGCAGTGAGACCCTTTTCTAACCATTCTTCTTTAGTCATTCCATTTCTATTCCGTGGATTGTGTCTAAAATGTTAAGAGAATTAGTTATGTTGATTTGACTCATTTTTAGGTTATCTAATTTATTAATGTGGGTTAATTAACGGTTAGTGCATTTAAGTATTATTGGAGACTACCTATTGTACCTGCAGACACTTTAGTCACGACTTGACATTAGTAAAGTTAAGTTTCATTGTAATTTGTAGGTATCACTCAACTGTGTTTTTTGCTCAAGTTTTCGATGCAACTAGTTTATATTTTGTTTAGCTTATGTAAATTTTCCTTCTGATTGTTTTGATTATCAGATGGCTGTACCGGAAATTTTTTTGTTTTCTGTAGTCGTGGCTAAAGTGTTGTATATGAACTCATCCAATTGTAAATGGTAGCTAGTTAGAATTTAAGGCCAAACTCTTAGAACTTTTTACCCTAGGGTAAAACTCAGAAGGTACCTTAGTACATGAATAAACTCGTTACCCTAGAATTCAACGTAAAACTGAAGGTAAAACTCAGAAGTTCTGCTAGATTTTCAAGTTAGAACCTTCTAAGTTACTCTAGAATTCAATGTAAAACTCAGAAGTTCCCCTAGGGTTCAAGGTAGTACCTTAGAAATTACCCTATGTGTCTAGTCAGTGTATTTAGTTACAAAGCTATGGTGACAACTTAGTGTAACTGTGTCTAATTTATTTCAATATATTGTTTTTGAAAAATAGTTTGCCGTTCTTATCCTTTTCATTCACTTCAGGAGTGGAAGTTAAATAATACAACTTCCTCATTTTCGATGGAACTAAAAGATGGTCTCTCGTTGATATCCGATTATTTTTTAATATTTTTGTTTTTTAATTAAAAACATTGTCTTTTTAAACAAACAAGGGAGTTTAGAATGACGTCATCAAGACGATCCTTGTTTAACACTGGCGCTATAGACAGGATTGATTGATTCGAATTGATTTGTGGTTCATACGGTTTTATAATGGATTTTAAAATTGACAGAAGGATTAAGAATTTCTTGGCGAAACCAATAAACTTACGCAAATAAGAAAGAGTGAACCTGTTTAGTAACTTACAATTTAGTAGACCACAGTTAAAGAGATTACTTCAGTCAAGAATAAATTTCAGTGAAAAAGAAAATCCTGTATTCATCCCTCAGAAGTATTTATGTCTTGACGAAACTCAAGCATCGCCTGTATTCAACTCAAACAAGATACCCCGCAGAGCAGTTAGCGGCGAAAGTGGAACCCTGCGGTGAATATCAGTGGCAACTACGACCCCCCCTCTCGTGTGTTCCAGCGGCAAATAAGGTACCCCGCTGTGCATCGAAGAATCGTGAGTAAACGTAACAATTCAAGGAACGCCGGTACTAGGCATCCAGAGAAGAAATAATTGAAGTTAATCTTGGTTCCAAATTTAACAAAATAGAACGAAAATCACTACAAATGAGTGATTTCAACAGTGACGTCCAAGTGGTTTTCCCTACTAGTGAAAAAGAAGGGAAGAAAGATGAAGAAGTTTCTCCGAACTAACGGAAGAGAAATACCAGTGACACAGAGGAAGAAATTTAAATATATAGCCATCAGAGAAAAGCCTTGATAAGTCACCTCATTATGATGATACTTCAGCTGAGATTGATGAAGGGGCGCTGTTGAACTTGATAAAAGGAAAGACAACGAAGAGTCTTCGGGAAGCATAAATCCTTCAGCTATGAGATGACCAATGAAAAGAAATATCATACCTGCCTACCCCGAGGCTCAAAGGGAGCTTTTAATGCTTTAAAATTATTGTTGAACCACTAGGAAGGAGAAGGTGTAAGAAGCAGCGGATCATCAGAGTTACTTTAGTTTTCTGTGGTGATGAGAAAACCACTACTTCGGAATAGACAGACCCAAAGCATGCTAGTGGACCAACCACAACAAAAGTCAAAGGAGACCAGTTGCATATCGTGTAAAGTATGACGAACCAGTTTCACACCAGACGCAGTAGCAGCTCAACAGGTCCTACAAAACGCCAGGCAGGTCACCATATAACGACATAGATAACTTTTAAATCATGGATATTAAGAATATCATAGATGAAACGAAATGGTATCGAAGACTATAGACCACTGGTTTAGAACGATTCAATACTGTTTAATTCTTTCTATAATATTTTCGGGATCTATGATAATATGTGCATATTGTCACAACCCTCACTAATAAGCGGCTATTTGTATTATACAATGAATTTTCTTCAGGTTAAATAACACAAAAATTTGTTCTCGATATATTCAGTCTCAAAATACATAAATACTCTTAGCTAACTATTAATTTCTGTTCAAATTACTCTTATTCAGTTAGTATACATGTTTCTGATTACAATATGTTTAATTTATAATTGCGCATCTAGCTATGATATATTAACAATATCTAGAGTAGTATATTTAGAACAGAATAATAAATGAAAAAAAAAGTATTTAGATAGTAGTTTATATATTAGCTATTTAGCTCTTTGACTGCTGCGTGGTGGTGTAAATATATACCATACCTATATCTACTTATTAATTATTTAACTGATTTCAACTCTACTTTAATGGAGTGAAAAACGTGAGCAACAAAGAACCCATACCCATCTAGTATTATTTCTTGAAAACATACATCTCTTACCGTCAAAATGAGGCATATGAAGAATGCTCATTGTGCTAATAGCACATTCAATTTGTGTCATTTTGACAGAAGGTGATATAAGGTACAGTAGACTCCTCTATAGTGAATTATAGTTCTGAGTAAGAATACCCTGTATAGTGAAAAAAATTCTTTAGCAGGGCAACAATGGCCATTAATTTTTAGAAAATAATTGACATTTATGGCAGACTTAAGGAAATTCATCCACTTTACTGGGTAGTTCTCTTACTCAGGACTCTACACTCACTATAGTAGAGCCCACTATACAGGAGTTTTACTTTATTTTGATGGTAGTTGCAGCATTTGGGTTTTATATTTCATGGGGAAATGCTCCTGACGGAGATGGTGTGTATCCATCAGGAGAGGAGTCACTGATCTGCTGAGACTAGTAAACACCCCAACTGTACCGAGGAGTTTCATCCCACTCAGTGTCCTTTTCCTTCTTCTTTCCGAAGAAATGGTGATGAATTCTGTGAATGAGAGATAATTTGTTACCAGTTCTGCTAATTTAAATAAAAAATACACCACTCACAAGACTTGTATCACAGACAATAAGATGCAGCAATCACAAGCCTTGTATCACAGGTAATAAGATGCAGCAATCACAAGCCTTGTATCGCAGGTAATCAGATGCACCAATCACAAGCCTTGTATCACAGGTAATAAGATGCACCAATCACAAGCCTTGTATCGCAGGTAATCAGATGCACCAATCACAAGCCTTGTATCACAGGTAATCAGATGCACCAATCACAAGCCTTGTATCGCAGGTAATCATATGCACCAATCAAACGCCTTGTATCACAGGTAATCATATGCACCAATCACAAGCTTTGTATCACAGAAATTCAGATGCAGCAATCACAGGCTTCCAAATCACATTCATTATAGTCTTCAATCACAAGCCTTAAATCACAAGTCAGATATACCAATCACCAGCCTTCACTTCTCAGATCAATAGCGAATCACAAGACTTACTTCTCCATGGAAAGGAGCACGAGAGATAGTCCTGCCCCTAGCATCAGGACGAGGAAGGCTGTGAACACCTGCGTGGGGTTGAGTGTAACCACACCACTGCCCTCACACAGACTCTTTGGGGGCTGCAACTGCTCCCATGAACGACTGAGAACTCCACTGTTCTTCATCTTCAGTATACTAGAGGCAAGAAAAAAGGCTGGAGAGCTATACAGCGCAAAAAAAAAATTATTAACTGATATCGACCAATTTCTATCAAATTCTTTATATACGGTTTGACAGATGTGTAAAACAGGTCTAGTATTATAGGCAGTGGATGAATATCTTAGAATTACATTTTCAAGTCCACTGTGATTTATTAGTGCACGAATGTCTTAAAATTAAGTTTCCAAGTTTACTATGACTTACTAGTGGAAGAATATCTTAAAATCCAAGTCTTCTGTGACTTACTAGTAAACGACTATCTTAGAATTACAGTTTCCAAGTCTACTGTGACTTACTAGTGGTCGAATATCTTCTTGAGAGGAGAATTTTTCCTGAATGCAAATCCCGTCGGTTTGGAGAAATAGAGAGAAGACAACGCGTTCACGTCGCAGTGACTCGAGAACTCGAAAGTGAAAATGCTCTCATCGATGATGTGAACATAATTACCTAATTTGGTCTGAAAAAAGTTTTTTTATAATGATTAAATTATATAAGAGTATCTAAATAATTGGATGTTTTCACTTCCATTTCAGTTTCTGTATTACTAATCTTCATATATCTTCACTCCGCATGTTTCTCACCCTCTCTATGCCTACTTTATTCGTTAATGGTAGGTTGTTCAGGTTTGGTTCTATTATATCTTCCCAGGCTTCTTTGAAAGGAGATGTACTCGATTGCTGTAAGTATATTTGGAATCATCGTATGTATAAATAACTATTAATATAAATAAGAAAGAAATATATGTTCAGTCATACTAATCGAATGCAATCCGTGATATGAGCAATAATTATGTGAGTAACGATCGAAACAAACCTTTTTGACATAACTTTTCAACATTGTAAATTTTACCTGACAATATATTTAGTTATATCTAATTCAATAACAGTTTTTATCTAAATTAACTTTTTTCTTTTTTTCCTCCTCACTCTAAACTCGTCCTCAATGGATATAGAGGCCTGGAAGCCCAAGTCGTAGAAGTTGCTCTTCACGATATCCTGAATGCTCTCAATAGGTTGCGCTGTTGAAGCCACTGTCAGAGAAGCAACCAAAGAACTGGTGTAGTGACTGTACGTCAGTAACATGCTAAGGAAGATCACGATGAAAACTATACGACCTGGACTGCTGGTGGTGACGATAGCCGCTCCTGGAATCGAAAGAGTGATCGCTAGTGATTTAAAACCTTTACTTCTTATTTGATTTTGTTATTGGAAGTTAATACAGTGAAACATGTGTTATGAACTATTGGTTCCTTCATAATTCAAAGCCACTACATATCTCGGGTGCACTAGATAGTTTTCTATGATTGAAATCTTAGAAAACTGTTGTCATTGAGGGAAAACTATGATAAAATTCTATACGTAGGTTAATCATTTTCTATAATTGAAACATAAAAAACTTCATAATTCAGATTCAGTTCATAATTTAGGTCTCCCATTACTCGAGTGTTTCAAAGCTCATGAGTTTCACTATATTTTCTCTTATATACTTCTACTCTGAAGTTAAAATGACATGAATGGAAGACTCATTCTATTTCATTATTAAAGGAATTGTGGTTCAATTGCTTACAGGTTCTCACGTGAGGTCGATTAACGTGAGGTCTTAAATAAAAAAATATTCCGACTCACCTTGGTAAGCAATAGCACCGATAGTGATGACGTAAGCATCTTTTAGAGACACTCTCTCCTGCTCAGAAGGAGAATAGTGGGTCACAAAGGTGAGGATGGGGGGCGCCAGGAGGATGAAGGCCATGGTGGCGTACCATGCCTCTCTGGTAAACTCGTGAGTGAAGGTAGTCCATGTGCTGTCCATGAGACCCCTGCGCTTCATTATCAAGCGGTACCTAGAGAAAAACTTTCATTTTTAAACACATTGTTCAACAAATAAAACAAAATTATTTTATTTTTGTAAACAAAGAATAATAATGGAGTATGGAATAACAGTCGTTGCAAACTGTATTCTGGCTGAATTTCTTATTTTAACCATATATCTATATTTCTTGAACCTTATGTAAAAATGACTTGAATGTCACTCATGTTCAATTGAAAGTTACATCATTTAAGGTCAAAAAACAATTTCAAGACAGGCAATACTCTTATACATATGAGTGATTTGTAGAGGTTTACGTTAATGTAATGCATATACTTCATATTTCATTTTTTTTAATTGGAAGATCAAAAACTTTAATCCTCACAGACTAATTCACTCACCCCGTACTCCGTAGTCCCATTCCGAAGTCCACTGCCGTAGCTCTGTCCGTAGTATAGTCCATAGGAGCCACTATTACGTCAGCGTTTTCGTCAACCAATTCTTTGATGAGACCCGACCATTCGCCGTTACGAAGTGAGCCCCATTTACGATCATCCGGCTGATAGCAGTCGTAACTACGGAATAAAAACAATATTAAACTAGATTGTGTGCACTCGGTAGAGCGCATACCTTCGCCTCTGCTTTGACCCGTTCTCTCCCAAAATTAAGGAAACTGCTAACTGGATAATAACCAATCGTCCCACCAAGTTTCATGCAATATGGTACAATACTTTTTGAGTAATAAATGACCTTGACCTTGACCTTTGACCGAATCGCTTCCAAAATTCTACCAGATCGTTCCTGGTCATTGACCAATATTGTACCATCAAATTTCAGACAATTTGGTTGAATACTTTTCGAGTTACAAATGGCCTTGACCTTGATCTTTGACCTTTGACCTGATCATTCCCAAAATCTATCAAATTGGTTCCTGCATATTGACCAATCGTTCCACCAAGTTTCATACAATATGGTTCGATACTTTTTGAGAAATGAATGACCGTGACCTGTGACCGGGTCACTCCCAAAAAACTAGCAGCAGGTCACTGGACATTGACCAATCGTTTCACCAAATTTCAGGCAATTTGGTTGAACACTTTTTCAGTTAAGCGAATAACAAGATGATAAATAAATTCCGATGAAAATATAACCTTCCGCAAGATTGCGAAGGTAATAAGGAAAGAAAACAGTCGTAACTACGGAATAGGAACAATATTAAATAAGGAAAGAAAACAGTCGTAACTACGGAATAGGAACAATATTAAATAAGGAAAGAAAACAGTCGTAACTACGGAATAGGAACAATATTAAATAAGGAAAGAAAACAGTCGTAACTACGGAATAGGAACAATATTAAATAAGGAAAGAAAACAGTCGTAACTACGGAATAGAAACAATATTAAATAAGGAAAGAAAACAGTCGTAACTACGGAATAGGAACAATATTAAATAAGGAAAGAAAACAGTCGTAACTACGGAATAGGAACAATATTAAATAAGGAAAGAAAACAGTCGTAACTACGGAATAGGAACAATATTAAATAAGGAAAGAAAACAGTCGTAACTACGGAATAGAAACAATATTAAATAAGGAAAGAAAACAGTCGTAACTACGGAATAGGAACAATATTAAATAAGGAAAGAAAACAGTCGTAACTACGGAATAGGAACAATATTAAATAAGGAAAGAAAACAGTCGTAACTACGGAATAGGAACAATATTAAATAAGGAAAGAAAACAGTCGTAACTACGGAATAGGAACAATATTAAATAAGGAAAGAAAACAGTCGTAACTATGGAATAGAAACAATATTAAATAAGGAAAGAAAACAGTCGTAACTACGGAATAGAAACAATATTAAATAAGGAAAGAAAACAGTCGTAACTACGGAATAGGAACAATATTAAATAAGGAAAGAAAACAGTCGTAACTACGGAATAGGAACAATATTAAATAAGGAAAGAAAACAGTCGTAACTACGGAATAGGAACAATATTAAATAAGGAAAGAAAACAGTCGTAACTATGGAATAGAAACAATATTAAATAAGGAAAGAAAACAGTCGTAACTACGGAATAGAAACAATATTAATTAGGGAAAGAAAACAGTCGTAACTACGGAATGGAAACAATATTAATTAGGGAAAGAAAACAGTCGTAATTTCAGAAAAGTAAAATCGCTACTAGGCAATGTGTAACAGCTGTCTGCGTTGTCGATGCGAAGTGGACATTTGTTCTCTCTACTCACGTGAATCCAAAGTTATTTCTCAATATTTTCCAAACATCCGCTGCATGTCCCTTTTCGAATTCCACTTCTGTCCGGGAGTTCGAGTCTTTTAGGTACACGTAGGGGGATTGCTGAAAACAACAACCATTTGCAATAACATGATTTACTCTGAGTACTCCTTAAAAGCCCCCTCCACTTTGAATTGAAATGTATCTAGAAATGTTTTAATTTTTGTAGAGTTCAGGACCTTAGGTTAAGGTTATATAACAGAACAGTTAAGAGATAGGAAATTGATCAA
Organism: Caprella mutica; assembly: GCA_947561585.1. Classification (NCBI taxonomy): domain Eukaryota; kingdom Metazoa; phylum Arthropoda; class Malacostraca; order Amphipoda; family Caprellidae; genus Caprella; species Caprella mutica. Next base: position 67,930 of record CANNZV010002037.1, on the reverse strand, counting down.
ATATTCTCTTCGTAATTTATTTAAAAAGCAGTAAAACTCGTGTTTTATTGTCGTACATTTTTATTCTATTCAACAGAATAACAAGGATGCGAGACGATACACTTTTAGGCACCTGGTGATTTTTTTAGGGTAATGGTATTTAGGTATCGGTGTCAGTACCCATTTATGGAATACCTAAACAGCTTTGTAAGCCTCAGCCAAATTGCTTAGAATTTGTCAGACGAAGAACTTTCTTTTATTTGCTTGAAATTCAGAGTCGTAAAAGCAAAATAGAAATAAATGCATATATAACATATTAAAAGAAAATACCGAGCCACATTTGATATAGCTTGCAGTTTTATAATCAGTAACCTTAGTTCTAATGAATAGAGAAATAAAAATTTAGAATTGAGTAAAAAAGGTCAAAAAATTCGGGGAATTTTTTTTAAAGAACTTTCACGCATGGCCTATTTGTAAGTTTTAAATGATTACCTGGAATTATGTCTTCTAAATAAAGCTTATTATATTCTCTACTACAACTAGCTATTTACCTCTAGAGTGACACACCGCAAATGCAAGCCAGTCATGTTAGTGCGGGTGAGGATGACGTCATCAGGTAGAGAGAGACCAGTGGATGAGGAATCGAGAGAAGCAACCTTCCTATTCTGTAGGTACAGTAGAACTCCTCTATAGTGAATCAGTTAGGATGTAACATCTATTGTGAACAAATCTTCTTAAGTCTGCCATAAAATTGCCATAGTTTCACAATTCATCACAGACTAAAGAAAATTTGTTCACTATAGAGGCCATATCCAGACTTATTCATTATAGAGGAGTTCTACTGAATAATATTTAAAGTCATTTTGTCTATATTAATGCGTCTCTTTGACGAGGTAGGTACTCATAGGTTCATTCAGGGTACAGTAACGTAAAGGGTATGGTAACTAGTAGACGACGCAAAAATATGATGTCACCAAAACGACACATAATTTGTTTGTGACCGAGTGGCTCATAATACCTCGTATTTGCATGTTAATATCGAGAAGTTTAAAGTCAATTTATAAGTGTTTCGTGTGATAAATAATAAAAATTAGCGATTGATCCTAGAATTTAAATGTATCGATATAATTCAGGTTTGTTCAAATTGTTCTCTTTTTTACTTATCTATAAGAAATAGGGTCTTAAACATATACTACCTAGGAGCCTAAACTAGTGCTAGTTAATATGTTAAGCTATAGCTCCTCTAAATAATAATTACAAAATAAAATAATAGAAATGCAATTTAACCAATGCCTAGTTAGTAATTGACAGGGAAAAAATTAAATTCAGTGTTGACTAAGTTTAAGTTGGTAGTCCCATGTTTCGAAGTGTGGTCAGAGTCGCCAGTCCACTGGAGACTTTCTAAGAATAAATGTAAGTAAAATATCTTAATAACAAAAGTTTTATCTGTTGATATATTTCTATTATTGATACAATTATAGTAAAAAAATTAAACCATTACGATTGAAAATGAACTAGTTATTAGCCACAAAGCATATTATTCATGTAGCAATCTATGCAATTTTTGAAATCTCTGGTCACGCGTGGTCACGTCAAACTAGATTCTATCAGCTAATTGCCATTCCCTATATCACATATGTTACTGTATCCTGGGTTCATCATTTTTTGTAATTGTTGATAGAAATGCCATTTTTCACTTATATAAATGATGTCTACGTTTTCTTCCATATATACATACATCATAAATTGGTTTCAACTTGAATATTGTATTCATATCATATACTTCTTAGTTTTGCATTGTTTTACTAACAGAACGATTTATATATTAATACTACACTGCAGGCAACGTGCTAAAGTAGTCATGAAAAACATTTACCAACATTGTAGTAAATTCTATATTTTCTAAATAGCTTTTCTAAATGGACTCAAATTTCCACTAGTTACTAATATGAGTTACCTTATAGTCACCAGATGGCGTTACTTGGTAGACATCCACCAGATTTATAGCCTTGCTGACACCATCCTGAACAGCGAACATAGCCTGCAAGAATTGAGAAAACATAAAGATACTAGGAAAAAGAAATAAATGGTTGCTATAAAATAATGTGGAGTGGAAAAGGTAGTAACTTTACTCACCGTGTTATCGAGGGGAAGAATGTTAGTCACTTTACTCACCGTGTTATCGAGGGGAAGAATGTTAGTCACTTTACTCACCGTGTTATCGAGGGGAAGAATGTTAGTAACTTTACTCACCGTGTTATCGAGGGGAAGAATGTTAGTCACTTTACTCACCGTGTTATCGAGGGGAAGAATGTTAGTAACTTTACTCACCGTGTTATCGAGGGGAAGAATGTTAGTCACTTTACTCACCGTGTTATCGAGGGGAAGAATGTTAGTCACTTTACTCACCGTGTTATCGAGGGGAAGAATGTTAGTCACTTTACTCACCGTGTTATCGAGGGGAAGAATGTTAGTCACTTTACTCACCGTGTTATCGAGGGGAAGAATGTTAGTCACTTTACTCACCGTGTTATCGAGGGGAAGAATGTTAGTCACTTTACTCACCGTGTTATCGAGGGGAAGAATGTTAGTCACTTTACTCACCGTGTTATCGAGGGGAAGAATGTTAGTCACTTTACTCACCGTGTTATCGAGGGGAAGAATGTTAGTAACTTTACTCACCGTGTTATCGAGGGGAAGAATGTTAGTCACTTTACTCACCTTGTTATCGAGGGGAAGAATGTTAGTAACTTTACTCACCGTGTTATCGAGGGGAAGAATGTTAGTAACTTTACTCACCGTGTTATCGAGGGGGAAGAAGGGTTTTTCAACTGAGTTTTGTAGCATTTTGAAAGAACCCAAAATTAGCCACGAATTTTTCCTTATTTCATTCGTGCCACTTGTAATCTGAAGAAAATGTGAAATTAAACTTTTAAACTAATATTATTGCATCTTAAAATTTTATGGTAAGCTTCTATAACAATACCCCCTCCATACCTCCTATATCCCCTCCATACCTCCTATATCCACTCCATACCTCCTATATCCCCTCCATACCTCCTATATCCCCTCCATACCTCCTATATCCCCTCCATACCTCCTATATCCCCTCCATACCTCCTTTACCCCCTCCATACCTCCTATATCCCCTCCATACCTCCTATATCCCCTCCATACCTCCTATATCCCCTCCATACCTCCTATACCCCCTCCATACCTCCTATATCCCCTCCATACCTCCTATATCCCCTCCATACCTCCTATACCCCCTCCATACCTCCTATATCCCCTCCATACCTCCTATACCCCCTCCATACCTCCTATACCCCCTCCATACCTCCTATACCCCCTCCATACCTCCTATATCCCCTCCATACCTCCTATATCCCCTCCATACCTCCTATACCCCCTCCATACCTGGTATATCATCTGTATATCCTCTTCATTTCTCAACATGACAATATTTAGAATTTCTCCCATCAGGTTTGCCAACAGTCGGTTAAAGTCACTACTTCTCTGTGTGCGGTACACCGCGGTTGGTACACCTGTGCTGTGGGTGATCTCCCTCATCAGGTTTGGGGGGAAGGGGGTGGACATCATGTCTGCCAAGGGAAGGGGGGGGGGGGGTGATGTTAGGTAGGGTAATTTATGAATTATTGAATATAATGATTATTATATCTTTTTTTCTTATATGACGGAAAATGTGAAACTGACCGATAATTCGTAACTCATCCTAAGTCTACGGATATAACTAACAGTATTATATTTATTAGCCATTAATATATTTATATTTATTGAGAGTAGGCTCATATATAAAATGAATGAAGATATTTATATTCTCCGTTGATGAAAATTATTTTGTGTGTGTTTAGTGTAGTGTAGACGGGTAGAGTCTGATTGGTTATGTTATATAAATTAGTAGTCAATAAGCAATGATAGATAAGTGCTTAAAATTGACTCTATTTAACAGCAATCTTCATTCAAATAACAGTCGCGAACACTTGTTCGGGGACAAATTTGTCCAACATGTTGAAAGTCACTGACAGTTTCGATTCTTGTGATCGGGGACAAATTTGCCTGCCATATCGCGGACAAATTTGCTCGCGAACACAAGATTTCAGAAAAATCTGGGCATTTGTCGAAGCGTCTGGACGGGGTTTTAGACAGGTAAGTACAGGGTGAATCATAACCATTAGACTTTTGTTTATAAACTTAGAGTAATGAGACAAATTCATCGAGTTTTTCTTTCATTTGGCTATTAAAATGATATTCTCATAATAATAGTCACAATTCACTATACAATATAGTGCTATTCTTACAGTCTGTACTATCACTTTCCAGGATATTTCCTATCACCTGCAAAACGATATGCGAGAGTAGGATATTCCTCACTGACGTTTCTCAGTTCCTGTATGTAGTTTTGCTTTGTAACATACAGAGATGTATTCAAGTTATACTCAAAGGAAAATATCATTTGGAGTTAATTCGGTAATCGTGCGCGGACATTTGGCCTGACTGACATTTGGCTGAAAGTACATATTGTGTATATACTCTAATCTCCTATCTAGGATACACAAACTTAATTCTATATTTAATTATAATATAAATAAGTACGTAACGAAATAAAAAATAAATTACAAAAATAAATCATTTTAAAATAAATAATTCCGTAGAAGCCCCTTGTGAATTGAGTTGGGGCTTCTGATCATAAATAAAAATTGATTCCAATGTCCTCAAATCTAAAGTATTGCAGGTAGATAAAATTTTGAAATCAAACTTCTATTCCATGTAAATCCATATCACGAACTGCATCCTCCATTTATTCAATTATAATTTTATTTCCAAGGAATTGAGAGTTATTTTATAAAAAGGAAATAAAATTTTAATGTGTACATAATGTGTATTCATATTACGAACTGCAGTCTCTGGTAAATTCAATACATACATGCTTTTTTATTTCCATCGAATTTATACTTATTTTACTATAATGAAAATAAATTTTAATGTGTACAAAAAGTGTATTCATATCAGGTACTAACTGCAAGTATATTTTTAGAATCAATGGCAGAGGAATCATTTTTTGCGGACACACTGTATTGCTCAACAATTTGAATTCTTTCCTAATCATGGATTTCATCGCAAATATAAGGAGTGGAAAAAAGCTTCTCTTCATAATTTTGAACTTGTTATCATTGGTTATTATATTATCTAAAGTTATTATTTTATCATATTAAATAATATTACTATCACATTTTTTCAAAATAAAGATATGTATTTCGGCCAAGTTGCCGTCAACCATCAGGAATAGGTCCAAAAAGAAAGATTTCAAAATATCCTCCAAAAGAATTAGTTTTTCAATTGTGTGGGTGGGTGGCTATGCACTCCAAATTGTAGTAACACTGTTTAATAATAATTAGAATTGAAGAATAATAAAGGACTGAGTAGAATCCCAATTCCTCAATGAATTACAGACCAATCACAGTACAAGTTTTATTCGTGATAATAATTGAATTAATAAGAACCAAGTTGAAGCCAATAGTGAGGGCACTAGCTGTGCAACACTAACGGGTCGTACACACGTAGGGTTTTTTAAGTCTTTCCACCAGACTTTTTGCTAAGCTCCTCCTACTTTTCCAGGAGAACAAAAGAAAAAACTATATAATTATTATTTATTTCAGTTGGTATCCATGATACCTGGAGGTATCATGGATCGTTTTTACTTATATTCTCGTGCAAAAAATAGGATGAGCTTAACAAAAAATCTGGTGGAAAGACCTAAAAACCCTACGTGTGTACGACCCTTACCGGTATATGGCGTTGAGTGGAAGCAAAGGTTTGTTGAAAATGAAGGTTTAAAATTCAAAAATCGTACAATGGTTATTCAAAATTGTGGGACAAGCAAAGAATATACAAAAAAGGAAGAAGAATATCAATGTTGAAACTCATACTTCCACCAAAATTCCTGGAGAAGGTGATAGAACAGACAGTAAAAAAGTGCAACATTATCTACCAAATTGTGGCTTTATCAGTATATCATTTTGACAGCTAAAAGAAGAATAAACTCACATTAATGTTCTCTTTTCAATTAATTTTTTCTCAATACTCTAGGTTTATTAATTTATATTTTATCAACAAATGAAAAGAGATATAGTACGTTTTAGAATCACCCTGTAGGTACTTCCCTATCTACAGTCATAAGAAAATATATATTGTGGTTATTACCTCATTTCATGTTATTGAGTTGTCTATTTATTATTTAGTACTGCTTATTGACTTCTAATTTATCTTACCAATAGAAGAGTTTGTACATAATTTGCTACTGCTAAATAATGTCCTTATTAAACACTTCATATCCAAGTACGCTAATAAATAATAGCAAATTGATGCCTAGTATGAATATTTTAAACATAACAATTGTGTATTGTGATTGCTAATAATAAATTAGAAAGAAGCCATCTTTTAATTATACTTTGGAATTCAAAAAGATAAAACATCTTTTATAACTGAGAATCTAGTTGTTCAACTCAAAAAAAAAAAAAAAATGGTTATATTTAATGGAAAATATTGTATTTAAAAATATATATGAGGTTTCATTTACAATTATAATTTAATAAAATTTATTGTTGCTTTCTTATTTGATTTTCCTCAACATATGAATAAAAAGATATAACGTATTGGTTAACGCAACCCTTGCTCGTTAAAGAGAATTTGATACACTGACGAGATATAATATTAACGAGAGTTCCTAATTATTATCTATCTATTTTAAATATTCAAGATACGTTCACATTTTCTTGTGAATGTAAATTATGCACGAAATTTATATTTAATCAATATTTAAAATAAACCAAAAAAAAAAAACAGAAATTCAGTTCATTAAAATAATAGGTTATATAAAATGTAAAGTCAAATATGGTATATATTACTACTAAATAAGTATAGGGCGAGTAATAAAATTTATAATAAAAGCTCTATCTATTAATTAACGCAGAGGAAATGGAATAACTTCAAATAAAGAAGACAATTAAAGAATTAACTTAGCAAATGTTCAAATTGATGACCATTATTGTTCAATGATATCGCAAACCAAAGGAATCACAAACGTCACGAAACAGGCTATTGGCAACACTGTCTTTTTCAATTTACCACTCATGGTTTGAGTTAATTAACTTTATCATTAAGATATCACCAGTTAAAGAAGTCCATGTTCGTGAGGTCTGGTGTACACGTATAGGGTATTAAATGGTGATGTTAGTGATGGTGAGATGTTATTGCCTTTTTACATTGAGAGATTTTGACCATGGGGAATTTGGTCCTTGAATCCAAAACAGTAACTTGTTAGCAAAGAGCCAAAACATTGAGTGGGTTGTCTCTGCCAGTTGACCCCTTCCACACCTCTTCAAACCATTGTTGTAAGAGCACAAATGCAGTTTCATGTTGAAAAGGAATTAATATTAACTTGTTCAACACGTTAACTATGAATAAAACTACCATACTAGGAAAATTTGTAATTCTATTAGGATAAAATTTAATTGACTTGAGCTACCTCTAAATATTGTCTGAGTTATTTTTTTAAATATTGAGTTATTTTTTCATCGGTACGAATTATTTAACAAATGGCAATCTAAAAATAAAATGTTTGAATTTTTATTGTCACCCAAATGAGCATTGCCACAGGGGTGAAATATACCGGGGTGGAATATACCGGGGTGGAATATACCAGGGTGGAATATACCGAGGTGGAATATACCGGGGTGGAATATACCGGGGTGGAATATACCGGGGTGGAATATACCGGGGTGGAATATACCGGGGTGGAATATACCGGGGTGGAATATACCGGGGTGGAATATACCGGGGTGGAATATACCGAGGTGGAATATACCGGGGTGGAATATACCGGGGTGGAATATACCGGGGTGGAATATACCGGGGTGGAATATACCGAGGTGGAATATACCGGGGTGGAATATACCGGGGTGGAATATACCGGGGTGGAATTTACCGAGGTGGAATATACCAGGGTGGAATATACCGGGGTGGAATATACCGGGGTGGAATATACCGGGGTGGAATATACCGGGGTGGAATATACCGGGGTGGAATATACCGGGGTGGAATATACCGGGGTGGAATATACCGAGGTGGAATATACCGAGGTGGAATATACCGGGGTGGAATTTACCGAGGTGAAATATACCGGTGTGGAATATACCGGGGTGGAATTTACCGAGGTGGAATATACCGGTGTGGAATATGCCGGGGTGGAATTTACCGAGGTGGAATATACCGGTGTGGAATTTACCGGGGTGGAATATACTAGAACCATTCCTGGTATATTCCCTCAATAACACAAGAATATTCCTTCTAGCTTGGTTGTTTCGATATGTTTATGAATTCCTTGATGCGCATTACCAAAGTTGTCTGGATAAAAAGGATAATCAATTTAAACATTTGCTAAGGTAATTCTGCAATGACATTTTTCTTCTGTATTACAAGTTATTCCATTTCACTCTGTGTAAATAGATGCAGTTTTTCTCGTTATGTAAATTGTGTTCATATTTTTTGATACATTAAAAAATAAATGACTAAAAGAAAACAAAGAAAAAGAGTCAAACTGACCTGCTTTTGGGAGGAAAATGTTGACTATGTTGACTTTCCTTGTTTTGATGTAGTCAATGACCAGTTTGCGTTCTGTCTGGTCCATCATCTGTCCAAGGGACAGGGTGGACAGGAGCAGGAGACACAGACAGGAGTACATAGTGACGGGGGTGTGGACCACAAAAATGATAAACTGAAAATGAAAATAGGGTACAGTGACTATCTAACACTTTGAGAATTCTCCTACACAGGCAGCAATAATTCAGGGGACAACATTACCAACATTGTCATAACATTGTTACAATATTGGACCAATGTTGGCCCAATAAACGTTGTTACCTGGGTTAGGCATACCGAATAAAAGGGTCTGTAGACCATTTAGACTCTTTATTCACTAAAGTTAGATAGATCCATTACCATATTTATGTTATACCCGTAAATTAATCTTTCACAAAATTTACTTGAAAAGCTAAATAATATTCATAATTCTTAATCCCAACCGAATGGTGTGTTTTAATTAATAATCAAAATATACAGAAAAATAATTTCAGAATCTTATTAAACCATTCAAATTTTTAAATTTAATTTTTTTATGAAATTTTTTTATCCATAAATATTTTAATTTGTTTCAATCAAAAAAGATACTTGGCTTTTGTATATTTTTGATTGTAATCATTTTTGTATAGAAAATGTTTTTAGATGATAAATTCATTCAATTTATCCACAAGTGTAAACTTTAATGGAAAATAAAAGTTATGGTGGGGGCATAGAAGATTGAGAGGGAGTTATGGTGGGGGCATAGAAGATTGAGAGGGAGTTATGGTGGGGCCATAGAAGATTGAGAGGGAGTTATGGTGGGGCCATAGAAGATTGAGAGGGAGTTATGGTGGGGCCATAGAAGATTGAGAGGGAGTTATGGTGGGGCCATAGAAGATTGAGAGGGAGTTATGGTGGGGGCATAGAAGATTGAGAGGGAGTTATGGTGGGGCCATAGAAGATTGAGAGGGAGTTATGGTGGGGCCATAGAAGATTGAGAGGGAGTTATGGTGGGGCCATAGAAGATTGAGAGGGAGTTATGGTGGGGGCATAGAAGATTGAGAGGGAGTTATGGTGGGGCCATAGAAGATTGAGAGGGAGTTATGGTGGGGGCATAGAAGATTAAGAGTTTACCCTTTTAATCTTCTATGGCCCCACCATGAATAAAGTGCACAGCAACTACCAAAACAACTAAAGGGTTAAAACAACAGCACTTAAGCATTGCTGTGTGGGACAATGTGACCACTGCATAAATTATAAACTTCAGCCAATTCTATTGTGTAACATTGCCATTGATTTGCTATCGGGGCTACGATAAATAAAGTCCGTAGAAACACCGATTAAATCGTTTATCGTAACGGAATTAGTTATGAATAATAGATGAGATTTTATTGATAACGATTTAACCCTTGAACGAGCAAGGGGCTTGAGGGGTTTGTTCCGATGCGAATATAAACTTGTACTTACAAAAATGAATTGCTGACACTTCGTGACTTTAATTATTTTTTATCAATGGAAATAATACATTATTTTTTTCTATTTAGTTATATATCAATTGGTACCAGGCGGGTGAAATACAACCGCTGTTGCGTCACATTTCAAGTCACACTAAAATATAGCTAATATCCATATATAGGTGATGTTACTAGTGTGACGCAAAATGTGACACATCAGCGGTTGTTCTTCACGCTGGCTCAAGAATCCCATCTGGTAAAAAATGATGTAAAACGAAATGTTTCAAAACTCGTAACATTATTTTCACTGATAATTACACGGTGCAAAACACGTCATAGAAAATGAAAGTAACGGAGTTTCAACAACTCCTGTTAATTAGTTTTATAATTATGCTTCAATAATTTAAATCGTAACGGGCCTCTCTAGTCCGTTACGATTTCCAGGGTTAATTGTTTGTTAGTAGTAATTAAGATATTAATTGATAATTATAATCATTGAAATGTAAATCATTAATAATTAAAAAATTAATTGATAATGATTAAAATATTAATTGATAATAATTAAAATGATACGTAATAATAATTGATGTCAAAAATTTATTATATTTTTATACACAACAAAATTATTATTCTTTTTATTTTAGAACAATTATGAATTGTAATATTTTTCCATAAATTGCCTATAAGAAATCCATTCATTGTCAATGTTAAAGCTTTATCTTAATATATGTATAATTAATTTATTGCTATAATTTACCTTGTAATTCACCCCTTCGTTATCAGGACTGTGTTGAAGGAGAGGGCACGCACATCCTCCCTCTACGACAGCGCTTGAAGAAGTGAGGACAAATTAGCCTTGCAGTGGTTATCATTTTCGCAATGGCGGTCACTTAGTTTATTATTGATGAGGCGGTATATCAGTTCTAACAACTTTATTAATTCAGCAAGGTTGCTGTTGACATTCTGACTTCTTTATTAGCTTCAAAAAGATAATACGACTGCAGTTTTATTGACTTTACATGTAGTAGTGGGAATGGCTAGAATTCGCACGTGTAATGGTGTTATAAGTAAGGAACTAAACATAACTTTTTTCTTTTTAACTCATTCGAAAAACAAATGACCATCTGAATTCTGAGTGGTCAAATTGATCAACTTTTTCTGGGTAAAATGACCTTCTTTTAAGAAGGTCATTTTACACAGATATCGAGTTATTTCCACCTAAAAAATGGGTCAATTTATCCTATTCGGGTGTAATAGAAATATATTAGAAGAGAAAAATAATATATGAAAAAAATGTAACTGAAAATTTAATTCAATTAAGTAAAAGTGAAACCATCCATTATATGCCTATAATATATGTTTATTCATATTTCATTGTCAGAGTGCATATTTAATATAAAGTAAAAAATTAAGGTGGGGCCATAGAAGATCAATAGGGTTCCCAAATTATTTTTTTTGTAACCATTCCATAGCTTTCTATCTATGTATCTAGGTAACAATATTTCTTACTGATTTTAAGTTTTTATCTTTATGTTGCGATTTTTGATTAGGAAATGATAGCCAATGCAAAGAGACAGCGCCTATACCCTTACAGTCATCAGCATCAACTGTTTTTTTTTGTGGTGAAATTGACTATGGTGGTATTCCTAATTTATTTATAGGAATAAAATACTACAATAATTTCGAGTGAAAATCACCGAAATAAACTTTCAATTTTGCATTTTTTTTTCTGAAGAAAATTCATTAAAATTCTAACTCTGAGATTTGTTTGAATTTTTTAAGATTATTTTTATTTTTCTGCCCTTTGTAAAAATATCGAAATATTGGATTATTGGGACTAACTAATAATATGAAATGTCATTCTGAGACCTAATTATTGAGTTTTAACTTCAGAAGGTTGCTATGAAATAATGAATGTTAATATTAGTTTTTGATGATAGATATTCTTCGAGTGACAATTAAAAGATTTTCTTTAAAAGTTAATTAGGTAGGAGTTTTGTGAGTGATATGTCACATCGTTGATATGAAAGTTACGAATTTTGATTGAGGTAAAGTTTAATTTACCAAAGCAATTTAAATACCAGAATTTATTATGGGCTAATTTAAAATTTGAGTGACATTTTTAATATGATTATATACGAAAGAACGACTTATCTGTTGAACAGCGCGAGTGGTAGATCTATTTTCAATGTTGAACATGCACATAATTAATGCGCTCTTGCAGAATGAACATTTTAAATGGAAATAATGTACCCCGTATGAGTTGCTTGGCCTATGAAAGATTTCATTATGGTTTAGAAATTGTCAAATATTCAGGTTTTAAGTATGTTTTGGTATCTTAGCATAAATTTATTAATAACTACGATTAAACAAACTGGAGGCACAGTATACTGAATAGGAAAGAAACAACATCTTATAGGGATGGTAAAGACACAGTATACTGAATAGGGAAGAAACAACATCTTATAGGGATGGTAAAGACACAGTATACTGAATAGGGAAGAAACAACATCTTATAGGCATGGTAAAGACACAGTATACTGAATAGGAAAGTAACAACATCTTATAGGGATGGTTAAGACACAGTATACTGAATAGGAAAGTAACAACATCTTATAGGGATGGTAAAGACACAGTATACTGAATAGGGAAGTAACAACATCTTATAGGGATGGTAAAGACACAGTATACTGAATAGGAAAGAAACAACATCTTATAGGGATGGTAAAGACACAGAATACAGAATAGGGAAGTAACAACATCTTATAGGGCTGGTAAAGACACAGTATACTGAATAGGGAAGTAACAACATCTTATAGGGCTGGTAAAGGCACAGTATACTGAATTGGGAAGTAACAACATCTTATAGGGCTGGTAAAGGCACAGTATACAGAATAGAGAAGTAACAACATCTTATAGGGCTGGTAAAGACACAGTATACTGAATAGGGAAGTAACAACATCTTATAGGGATGGTAAAGACACAGTATACTGAATAGGGAAGTAACAACATCTTATAGGGCTGGTAAAGGCACAGTATACAGAATAGAGAAGTAACAACATCTTATAGGGATGGTAAAGACACAGTATACTGAATAGGGAAGTAACAACATCTTATAGGGCTGGTAAAGACACAATATACAGAATAGGGAAGTAACAACATCTTATAGGGCTGGTAAAGACACAATATACAGAATAGGGAAGTAACAACATCTTATAGGGCTGGTAAAGACACAGTATACTGAATAGGGAAGTAACAACATCTTATAGGGCTGGTAAAGACACAATATACAGAATAGGGAAGTAACAACATCTTATAGGGCTGGTAAAGACACAGTATACTGAATAGGGAAGTAACAACATCTTATAGGGCTGGTAAAGACACAGTATACTGAATAGGGAAGTAACAACATCTTATAGGGCTGGTAAAGACACAATATACAGAATAGGGAAGTAACAACATCTTATAGGGCTGGTAAAGACACAATATACAGAATAGGGAAGTAACAACATCTTATAGGGCTGGTAAAGACACAGTATACTGAATAGGGAAGTAACAACATCTTATAGGGCTGGTAAAGACACAATATACAGAATAGGGAAGTAACAACATATTATAGGGCTGGTAAAGACACAGTATACTGAATAGGGAAGTAACAACATCTTATAGGGCTGGTACAGGCACAGTATACTGAATAGGGAAGTAACAACATCTTATAGGGCTGGTAAAGGCACAGTATACAGAATAGGGAAGTAACAACATCTTATAGGGCTGGTAAAGGCACAGTATACAGAATAGGGAAGTAACAACATCTTATAGGGCTGGTAAAGGCACAGTATACTGAATAGGGAAGTAACAACATCTTACAGGGCTGGTAAAGGTGTCTTAAATAAAAAGTAGGAATATTAAATATGATTTATACAGAAATGGTAATTCCAATATTTGATGCCATTCTTAAAATTTCTACTGTATATCCATACTTTATGTTTCTTTCTATTTAAAATGTCACACATTCCTATGCTGTTTATTCTATACCTATGATACAGCTCTGCAATAACTATTGCTTTATTTGTAATCTTCTCTAATATTGAATGATTTCTAGTATAGGCCGTATAGCATTATTTCTAGTTCATCATTCACCAATCATATAAATTAATCATAAGTAACTCAGCCCATTTTAGCTTAAATCATAAAGTATACTTAATATTTCTGAAAGAGCCAGTGCAGCTCAATACAGACATGTGCTTTGTAGGTAAATTAATAAATGATGTGCTGCATAAGTTATACATAACCTAACAAAGGATAGCCTTATGGACCTTTATACGCTGAAATATAAACCAATAACCATTATGAATAAGTTGGTTCGCTAATTCTTTGACTTACAAGCTGATATATTACTGCTTCAACAATGTTCCGTATGTATCTAAAGAGGAACATTGAATGGGAGATTAGATTTTTAATCTTTCTCCAAATCCCAATGTCTTTTGATATTTTAAAACATTTCTATTGCAAGTATATACCCCTTTAATGTTACATTTAAAGTGTGCTGTTTCTAAAAGAAATATCAGATATCTAAATTATTATTTAGAAATTGATGATAGAAAGACAATCTATCTACGACGAAACCTAATCATTATTAATCAAAAATTTAGAAGACATAAAAAATACCAACAATAATATCAGAAATTATATCATGGTTAAGATAATAATAACTAATCTACGTATTATTACTCTAACCTATTGGGTATGATCGGGAAAATGTTGTATATTTTATAATATATACCATTTATTTTGCTCTTAATCTTTGCTGTACAAAGGCAATGTTTAAGTGATTCAATCACTTGCTGCCTATCGATTTAAGGGAGTTTGAACAGAGGTTCACAAAGCTACTTTGTTGATGAATATTTTAGCAAGAGCTATGTATGAACAGAAGTGAAAACTTAACATACGGATATTAAGTGAAATAGACCATAGGTACCTACATATTGCAGCTCTCTCGGATGGTACACGGAAAACGGCCAGATGGAAAACTGCTAGGCGGAAACCTGCCAGTCACTTACTGGCAATTTAATGACTTTAGTCAATAATAACATTTTGATTTATAAAAAGGGCGTTCGCCCTGCGTTAAGGAGGTTTTACTTAGTATATAAAAAAAGTTCAATGTAAACAAATTTATTAGAAAAATATATGAAATACTTTATTATATAACTATGACAGAACTATATCAAATTCAATATATAAAAATACACTTCTTAGAAAATATTAAGAGAAGAGACAAATAAAAAATTGTATTAAGGACAGAGTACATTTTCTTTGTTTACAAAACGCATCTTTACATCATCAGTTCATAACGGGTTTAGTCATGAAATAAATAGTTAGAAGGATACTCGCACTCGACAGAAATACCGACAAAGAAAAAGAAGGTGACGTCACTTGAAATACGATTTCAAGGTTCTTGTATTGTTTACTGAGTCTGTAGCTCAATACTAGTTTTTCTGTAGCTCAATACTAGCTTTTCTGTATCTTAATACTAGCTTTACAAAAAACAGCTATTAGCTACTTTATTCTATACAGTTTTCTTTTTTTATTCATTTTATTAATTTGTATATATTATGAGCAACAACATAAAGTTAGTGATCTATGATTCCTTCATTCCTTAATTGAAGAAATCCACCGACTAATATTAATTATATATATATTTCACCATATTGATTTTATCGTTATAAATTGTTAATTCAAATACATTTTTTATTAGTATTTACTCTCTACAGTTCTTCAATTTCAATCATTGTTGGAGAATACACAATCGATCGTAGTCGGCACAAATCCAAATATTATTGAATCTGAGCTAAATTCAATAAATGATTTCAGTATTAGGTATATATATAATTATATATTAACATTTACGATGCATTTAATTATATATTTGACCAAGTAATCAAAAGTTATTTCATGAAGATCTATAACCAAATATTACCGATGCGAGTATCTGTATACCAGGTGACGTCATGAGTGGCGTGCGTGACGTCACACTTTCGCACCATTTTGAAGTGCGATTATCCTTCTAACTATTTAATTCATGGGTTTAGTGTCTAACTAATTTTTTTTGTTTATGATTTGAGAATTGAACAAGCCCTCAAGCTAAATTTTCACTTGAACTCATTATAAAACAACTTCAATCGATGTTTGTAAAATATTTCGAATTTGCAACCCAACATCTATGATTATTGAACTGCTACTACCTACCTAACTCTCTGAAAATTTCACTCGATCGAATCGAATTGCATATTAATCAATTATAACTGTTACAAACAAATGAAAATTGTAAACTGAAGCTGTTAATGACATGGAGAAAAATAAAGAAAAATAA
This sequence comes from Caprella mutica, assembly GCA_947561585.1. Taxonomy (NCBI): domain Eukaryota; kingdom Metazoa; phylum Arthropoda; class Malacostraca; order Amphipoda; family Caprellidae; genus Caprella; species Caprella mutica. The sequence continues at coordinate 51,490 of CANNZV010002037.1, read as the reverse complement.
TATAAATGTATTAAATATTGAACTTAATTCATTGTGTAATTTAAAATTAAATAATTGTGAGAATATATATTAGCTAGTAATCACAAATCAGTACACGGAATTTACCGTTTTCTTCGGAATCAAAGGCTATATTGTTGACGTCAACAGGAAATTAAAACAAAGGACTCGAAGAAACTGTCAGAAAAGAAAGTCGCTCCATGAAAAAAGGCATCTACCACCACCGGTGGCAATACCAATATGGATGCGCACAAGTCCCTGTCTTCACTTACGTACTTTTTCATAACTAAATAATATTTTAGTAAAATAAAAAAATACATAAATTGTCAGGAAGTGGCAGTTTTCCGCTTCGGAAATTTTCCACTGAGAATTTCAATGTATTAAATAACAATCTTCTCGATGCTGAGAATTAAACAGTTTACAACATTAAAATTTTATCAAAGATCTGTAGGCGAAAACTACTCCAAAAGTCTTATTTTAAAGTTGTAAATTATAATATTTGAAAAGTATTAATACAGATTGAATTCAAAGATGTTTGGAGTGATATTTTACGGGTATTTCTCTTTAGAATATAAATAAAATTAGCTTTATAAATTCACCTATATTGTAGTGAACTTCAATGTTGAATATAACTGATTCTATATGCTACATAATTATAGAATATGTACTAAGTATTTTCCATATAATATCAAATGAACAGAGATAGTGTTTAACAGGCACATGACATTCTACTCATTTATTATATGTATGATTCGTTTTGATAATGAATACTATTATATAATAACCAATATAAAAATAGATAACAAATTTTATAACTTCAACAATTCTTTACAATATTTAATTACCATTCTAATTCGTGTCCAATAACGTTAATGCTGAACAGGAAATACTAAATCAGGTTTAAGGCTTACTCTTAGGCATAGTTCAATTGTTCCAAACCGTATTGTACAGCTTAATATCTCACACAAAGACCTTTTTCTTAACAATAGACTTAAGATGGAACCTAGAGATAAATGAATCGAAGCTCCTCCCGCTCCCTATATAAGTCGAAAACTCTGACACTCAGCATTCATAATTGTGTGAACCTTCGACACGACAGTTTGTGCTCTGTTAATTACTTGAAAAGACGAAGAACTTGACAATAATAAGGTGAGTTTGAACAATATATTTAGATTATTGCTTATTTTAAACAGTAGGAATATTTCAGCTACATTTTACAGTAGAACCTTCTTATTCATGCTTGTTTTTTTTTTTAATTTTACCCCAAATTTCATTTAGAAGAGCAACGTGTATTTGAGAAAACACGGTAATATGAAATGGTAAAATATTAAAATAGAAATATTCCCAATGCTTAGGGACATAAACAAAACATTGTCTCTTATTAGATATTTCTATTTATATAATTGTGTTACATTGAACAAACAGTAATTACTTCTTCACCCGGTTGTCCCCTAAAATGTTTGCGCTCAGCTTTTCGAGAGAAACTTTTTTCTATCGAACTTCCAAAGTCCAAACTTGGTGTACGCATAGGTCTACTTTTCATCTATCTATACATACGTAAAATAAAATGGCAGTTTACTTCGTATTCTCGTTATCAAAGTGCGCGGAAATGCGCAGTCCATATGCAAAGACTATATAAATATATGGAATACAACATAATTAATATATATTTAGAAATTAATTAAAATATCAGACAATAGTTCGTAACCTGTCTGTAGAAATTGGTGAATTGTAGTTTTAAATTATATTTTCTGTATAATTCACCTCCTGATATGTAAATTATAAATTTTCTTTGAATATTCGTATTTGATGGAAAAATATCATTATATATTAAAATCAAAAATGATTATTCGCTTTAATTTATATAATACAATTTTCTAAAAACTGTTTGATAGCAAGAAATTTTTCAATATTTGTTTCCTATGATCATAAGTTGCAACTAAATATTGTCTGTGATTCATTATCAGTAAACTAACCCAAAATGTTATTTCAGATTTCAAAAATGCCTAACAAGAGAATTTCAAAGAAGTTTGCCTTCGTCAGCACAAAGTACGACTTCACGCCTCCGAATGAAAACCAGACCATTTGCAAGATGACCAAGTCCCTCGGCAACAACACATTCCAGGTAAGAAAAAACTATAGATTGCATCATATTGTTAGAACTATTTCACTCAGTAACTAGTTAATCCTTCTACAGTAATATTGTAATGCATGAAAAACCAATGATGTAATTATGAATTGTCAATTAATCTACATAGCATTAGATATGCATACTGTCATCAAATTAGGAGGATATTTAAATAATTTCACTTATGGTTTTCTCAATTTTGTATTTTACACTTGTAGACTTAGCCTCAGGAACTGAATGTCTTTGTATGTTCCAGTTATTTATTAATTAAACAACATAGACATACAAAAACTGATAAAAAAATTCTGGAGTACAGCTAATTAGTTTATAAATTCGTTTTTAATTAATATATGCCTTTGAACATAAAGAAGTTCATTATTCATGGAAGTATATACCCTATTTCATTCACAGTATGTGTCAATCAAAGCCGCATTAGTTAATAAACCAGTCTGTGCTTTCAATTTCTGTTCATCTTTATATTGTAATCACTAAATCTAACTTGATAAGAATACCTAGTCTAATGTCAGGTTATTCACTTCTTAAATTAACTCTCCAATTTTTCTTCTTAGGTTGTCACACAAAATGGTGAAGAGTTCATCGCTTCCCTAGTCAAAATGTTCCGTAGCAACGTTATGATGATACCCGGCAGCTACGTAATCACCGAACCAATTCCTGATGGCAACAAAGTCAAGGCAGAGATTGTTCGTATATTGCAACGAGACCAAATAAGAAAGTTAAACAGGGATGGAATTTGGCCGGCATCATTCTC
>CANNZV010002037.1:0-48573 GCA_947561585.1 Caprella mutica | reverse complement strand
TATTGGATTTAGGTCCGGACTTTGCGGGAGCCAATCCATTACAGCCACATTTTGCTCCCGAAGAAACTCCATCACGTGTTTAGCTTTGTGGCAGGGGGCATTATCCTGCATGAAAATGGGCGATTCGCCGGCAGAACGTCTAAGTATTGGGATGACATGATCTCGTAACAAGTTCTTGTAGATGGTTCCATTAACTCTGGTGTTTAGATGGACGAGATCAGTTATCCCTTCCCATGAAATCATGCCGAACACCATTATAAGCGGCCCCAACCAAACTTGACTGTTTTCTTGGTGCACTTTTTATCGAATCTTTAATTCGTGACAAAATCTTCTTACATATTTTTTCACGTCAGATCCAAATAGATTGAACTTACTTTCATCGGAAAAAAAATACATTTTGCCACTGATTGTCGGTCCAGAGTACATGATCTTAGGCAAATCTCAATCGAACTTTCTTGTTTTTGAGGCTAATCAAAGGCTTCTTCGCGGGTGACCTTGCAAAGAGGCCAATTTCACTGAGGCATCTAGACACGGTTCTACTAGAAACATTGACATCGTAGGAGGTACTCATTTCACGAGAAATACCTGCTGCCGTCTGAAACCTATCCTTAGTGCCATTTTCCTCATGATCCTATCGTCTCTAGGAGTGGTGTATCGCGGTCTACCCTTCTTCTTCGGTGGTGAAACTTTCCCAGTCTCCTTGTAGTCCTTTATTATTCTTCCCACAACACTTTTGGACAACTGCAAGTCCTCGGCTATCTTCCGGACTGAATTTTTATCTTCATAAAGTTGTACAATTCTTCTTTTCATGGAGGCGGTCATTTTCGGTGACATTGCTATGATGTAACCGGCTAAAATTGCTATGATGTAACCGGCTAAAAACATTGCCCCACACTTTTGGCACTGTGATTTTAAGAAAAAAATTGACTCCACCATAAGTTTTTTTCTATCCTACGTATTAAGCTGAAATTTTTATATCATTATTAACACTATAAGTGGCTACATTGAGTGTAAAAATTATTTAAATCCATTAGAAAATTTTTGCTGAAATGGTAAAAAACTGAATTGTCCCACATTTTTGTCCGCTTGTGTATGCATATTTCCAATATGCATTTTGGTTCTGCATGTATACACATTGACTTTTTGCATATTATATGCAGAAATAGGCATATAATATGCTGCATATCGTGTCAAAAATTATGCATATCTTATGCTGCATATTGTCGCATCCCTAGATATTAATATAACAAATATTTTCAGCTAACTCGAATCTGTCAGTGGTGAAGTGAATGAGAGTTGTGCTCACAACTGTTGTAATTTGGATTATGCATTGTATTTTCAAGTTTATCATCTTTTTAAACACTTGCAGTTATAGAGAATAGCACAAGGATTATTATATTAGATATTGACGGATGGGAATATGAATAAATGTTCGAAATAAATGATATTTAAAATAAATTCAATTGAATAATAATGAATTTTACATAATTATATTAATTACTAGTGTGTACCCGTGCAAGTTGCACGGTTACGTGCATATATTACTATATTTTTATGTTATTCTCTTATTTAAGTACATTACTTATCGTGTTTGTTCATACACATTGAATGTCCCGTTTTCCATTACATTTTATAAGAATTAGGTACCAGTAATGAGTAATTTTCCGCCCCGTGACGTCATAAATCTATGTAGAATACTGTCGTGTAGATCATAAATTATTATATAAGAAAGCTCTATAAATAACTACAAATTACAAACACATCCAAATAATCACATTATGAAAATTTAAAACAATTGGCTACATCGATCAGTTAAATGCTTAAAATAAAATAAATAAAATCCCCATATATAGGTATCAGCTGATACTCCATTAATTTAAATTTATTAATGTAATTATTCAAAATTCGTTATAATTTTATAATAAATATAATTTATTTCGAATATTTATTCATATTCCCACTCATCATTATCAATATTAAAAGTAATTATAATATTTTCAATCGTGCACGGTGCAAAATATATCATTTATTTTCGTGAGGAAAAATGATAACCAGCGTAGGATTATATTTTTTATTTTCTAATTTTCGTCATATCTTGAAAAGTACTTTGAATTTCGGAAAACAGTTAATGTTTTCCGATAGATAGTGTTTAACAGGAACATGACTCTCTCGTTCCTCATTTATTATATGTATGATTCGTTTTGATAATGAATACTATTATATAATAACCTATATAAGACATGGTAACAAATTTTATAACTTCAACAATTCTTTACAATATTTAGTTACCATTTTAATTCGTGTCCAATAACGTTAATGCTGAACAGGAAATACTAAATCAGGTTTAAGGCTTACTCTTAGGCATAGTTCAATTGTTCCAAACCGTATTGTACAGCTTAATATCTCACACAAAGACCTTTTTCTTAACAATAGACTTAAGATGGAACTTATAGATAAATGAATCGAAGCTCCTCCCACTCCCTATATAAGTCGAAAACTCTGAGACTCAGCATTCATAATTGTGTGAACCTTCGACACGACAGTTTGTGCTCTGTTAATTACTTGAATAGACGAAGAACTTGACAATTATAATGTGAGTTTGAACAATATATGTAGATTATTGCTTATTTTAAACAGTAGGAATATTTCAGCTACATTTTACAGTAGAACCTTCTTATTCATGCTTGTTTTTTTTTTAATTTTACCCCAAATTTCATTTAGAAGAGCAACGTGTATTTGAGAAAACCCGGTAATATGAAATGGTAAAATATTAGAATAGAAATATTCCAAATGCTTAGGGACATAAACAAAACATTGTCTCTTATTAGATATTTCTATTTATATAATTGTGTTACATTGAACAAACAGTAATTACTTCTTCACCCGGTTGTCCCCTAAAATGTTTGCGCTCAGTTTTTCGAGAGAAACTTTTTTCTATCGAACTTCCAAAGTCCAAACTTGGTGTACGCATAGGTCTACTTTTCATCTATCTATACATACGTAAAATAAAATGGCAGTTTACTTCGTATTCTCGTTATCAAAGTGCGCGGAAATGCGCAGTCCATATGCAAAGACTATATAAATATATGGAATACAACATAATTAATATATATTTAGAAATTAATTAAAACATCAGACAATAGTTAGTAACCTGTCTGTAGAAATTGGTGAATTGTAGTTTTAGATTATATTTTCTGTATAATTCACCTCCTGATATGTAAATTATAAATTTTCTTTGAATATTCGTATTTGATGGAAAAATATCATCATATATTAAAATCAAAAATGATTATTCTCTTTAATTTATATAACACAATTTTCTAAAAACTGTTTGATAGCAAGAAATTTTTCAATATTTGTTTCCTATGATCATAAGTTGCAACTAAATATTGTCTGTGATTCATTATCAGTAAACTAATCCAAAATGTTATTTCAGATTTCAAAAATGCCTAACAAGAGAATTTCAAAGAAGTTTGCCTTCGTCAGCACAAAGTACGACTTCACGCCTCCGAATGAAAACCAGACCATTTGCAAGATGACCAAGTCCCTCGGCAACAACACATTCCAGGTAAGAAAAAACTATAGATTGCATCATATTGTTAGAACTATTTCACTCAGCAACTAGTTAATCCTTCTACAGTAATATTGTAATGCATGAAAAACCAATGATGTAATTATGAATTGTCAATTAATGTACATAGAATTAGATATGCATACTGTCATCAAATTAGGAGGATATTTAAATAATTTCACTTTTGATTTTCTCAATTTTGTATTTTACACTTGTAGACTTAGCCTCAGGAACTGAATGTCTTTGTATGTTCCAGTTATTTATTAATTAAACAACATAGACATACAAAAACTGATAAAAAAATTCTGGATTACAGCTAATTAGTTTATAAATTCGTTTTTAATTAATATATGCCTTTGATCATAAAGAAGTTCATTATTCATGGAAGTATATACCCTATTTCATTCACAGTATGTGTCAATCAAAGCCGCATTAGTTAATAAACCAGTCTATACTTTCAATTTCTGTTCATCTTTATATTGTAATCACTAAATCTAACTTGATAAGAATACCCAGTCTAATGTCAGGTTATTCACTTCTTAAATTAACTCTCCAATTTTTCTTCTTAGGTTGTCACACAAAATGGTGAAGAGTTCATCGCTTCCCTAGTCAAAATGTTCCGTAGCAACATTATGATGATACCCGGCAGCTACGTAATCACCGAACCAATTCCTGATGGCAACAAAGTCAAGGCTGAGATTGTTCGTATATTGCAACGAGACCAAATAAAGAAGTTAAATAGGGATGGAATTTGGCCCGCATCATTCTCCGATTGTAAATACATCAACAATGGTTACAAAGAAGAATTTAAGGAAGAGGTTGACCAGCATATTCTTCGGACTCGTAAGCCACTGTGTTCAGCGTCCCATTATCTCGGAGGAACTACGTCTGTCACAGCTGCAGATAACCATTACCAACAAAGTGAAGAGCTTGAGGATGAAATGCCTTATATTCCACCCAATCCTAACCTAAAAGGCGTTAGCAGGACTGTGTTTCTAGACGAAGATGGCTTATTTGATCACGATGGTGACGAAGCTGCGTTGGTGACAGAATCTGTAAGCAGACGTAGAGGTGGAAGAAGAAGAGGCAACCGTAGACTCTAACATATTTAGCTCAGTCGTTATTGTTATTTCAGTCATTATTATGTTATATAAAAATTAAGATACAATTTGTCCCTAGTTTTCGTCCCCTATGAAACTTTGTCAAATTCTTTTTCTCACTACAAATTCAACTATTCAAAAATGGTCACTAATCAGTAAAGCTAAAATCTGTTTTTAACAATAAATATGGGTTTTAATTTCAGTTCACAAACCTTTGCAAAAGTTTAATTAGATTCTGAATTAACTTGAAACTTTCTGTTAGAGATGCAACAATATATCTGTATCGGTTACTTGTTCCAAAAATTTGAACAATTCAACTTTATAATAAATTATAAAGCACTAGATATCATGTATAGATATTAATAGGGATGTGACATTGTGCATATTGCGTATATGCAGTCCTCTGCATATATTTCAAGAGCATATAATATGCACGTGTGCATATATGCTAACCGAGAAATATGCACTTCTTGGTCAATTTTTAACATGTAAATGTCTAACCTATGACGTTTTCTTCTGAACCTCTGCATAGAAAACGATTTTAACTGTGGACCCAAGTATATTTTTTCAAACTAATTATTCAAATTTAAAAAGGTTTTAGGTGGAATATTGAAACTACAAATGAATTAATAAATAATATGACACTTGGTATTTAGTAAATACTAGTAGTAATTGATAAATAAATGAAAAGGAACAATTATTTTAGAGAGTTGTACTACTCGAAAAATATCCAAACTTTATAAAACGTATATATTTATTTAAGTAATTAAACACAAAATGGTTTAATTTTACCATTTATTAACTTAGTGTCGCTGCTTATAGTTGGGGATCATTTAAAGGCAACCACTGGTCAAACAAGATGGTTTATGATTTTCGAGTTATGACTAAAGTAATGAACGGAATGTGATATTTGAATGTTGGATAGTTTAGAACTTTAGAACACTAAATTGGCTGAAAGAAACATTTGCCCCTCTTGTTTTTTGTGATGTAGAACGAGTGTTTCCCCAGTACAAAAATACATTAGCAGATAATAGAAGGAGATTCACTGTTGGAAACCTGAAATACCATTTAACAATATAGTCCAATTCCACTGTTTGATTTTGAATGTGTATATTAGAAATTGACTTACTATTAAAAAAGTCTAAATTTGAAACAGCTTTGTTATATTTGTTTTCTAACGTTAAACATTTCACAGTAAAAATAAAAACTTGAGATTACACCTTCGATTTACTGTAAGTTCCATTTAAACCTCCAAAGTACAATTACATTCAAAACATAACAATATACAGAATAACTTTATTTTAAATTCCGTTATTAACTTTGGGCATGTAATATGCACACTATATTGAATAATTTCTGGCACATAAAATACATATTTCCAATATGCATTTTGGTTCAGCATGTATGCACATTGACTTTTTGCATATATACACTAGCGGACAAAAATGTTGGACAATTCAGTTTTTTTACCATTTCTGCAATATTTTCCAATGGATTTAAATAATTTTTACACTCAATGTAGCCACTTATAGTGTTAATAATGATATAAAAGTTCAGCTTAATACGTAGGATATAAAAAAAAAAACTTATGATGGAGTCAATTTTTTTCTCAAAGTCACAGTGCCAAAAGTGTGGGACAATGTGAACAAAAATGTAAATAACTTCATATAGACAAAAAATTTTTAGACTAACATTAATATTTAGCGAAAAGGCCTTTGTTATCGATGACTGCAGCACACCTTCTACCACAGGATTGAATGAGACGGCAACAATCATCTAGTGACACTTTCGCCCACTCTTCTTTGAGTTTGAGCCAAAGATCTTCAGTGTTGTTGGGATTCCTGGCACTCACATTCTTCCCCAAAGTGGACCACATGTTTTCTATTGGATTTAGGTCCGGACTTTGCGGGGGCCAATCCATTACAGCCACATTTTGCTCCCGAAGAAACTCCATCACGTGTTTAGCTTTGTGGCAGAAGGCGTTATCCTGCATGAAAATGGGCGATTCGCCGGCAGAACGTCTAAGTATTGGGATGACATGATCTCGTAACAAGTTCTTGTAGATGGTTCCATTAACTCTGGTGTTTAGATGGACGAGATCAGTCATCCTTTCCCATGAAATCATGCCGAACACCATTATAAGCTGCCCCAACCAAAGTTGACTGTTTTCTTGGTGCACTTTTTATTGAATCTTTCGTGACAAAATCTTCTTACATATTTTTTCACGTCAGATCCAAATAGATTGAACTTACTTTCATCGGAAAAAAAATACATTTTGCCACTGATTGTCGGTCCAGAGTACATGATCTTAGGCAAATCTCAATCGAACTTTCTTGTTTTTGAGGCTAATCAAAGGCTTCTTCGTGGGTGACCTTGCAAGGAAGCCAATTTTGCCGAGGCGTCTAGACACGGTTCTACTAGAAACATTGACATCGTAGGAGGTACTCATTTCACGAGAAATACCTGCTGCCGTCTGAAACCTATCCTTCAGTGCCATTTTTCTCATGATCCTATCGTCTCTAGGAGTGGTGTATCGCGGTCTACCCTTCTTCTTCGGTGGTGAAACTTTCCCAGTCTCCTTGTAGTCCTTTATTATTCTTCCCACAACACTTTTGGACGACTGCAAGTTCTCGGCTATCTTCCGGACTGAACTTTTATCTTCATAAAGTTGTTCAATTCTTCTTTTAATGGAGGCGGTCATTTTCGGTGCCATTGCTATGATGTAACCGGCTAAAATTGCTATGATGTAACCGGCTTAAAACATTGCCCCACACTTTTGGCACTGTGATTTTAAGGAAAAAATTGACTCCACCATAAGTTTTTTTCTATCCTACGTATTAAGCTGAAATTTTTATATCATTATTAACACTATAAGTGGCTACATTGAGTGTAAAAATTATTTAAATCCATTTGAAATTTTTTGCTGAAATGGTGAAAAACTGAATCGTCCCACATTTTTGTCCGCTAGTGTATGCATATTTCCAATATGCATTTTGGTTCTGCATGTATACACATTGACTTTATGCATATTATATGCAGAAATAGGCATATAATATGCTGCATATCGTGTCAAAAATTATGCATATTTTATACTGCATATTGTCACATCCCTAGATATTAATATATCAAATATTTTCAGCTAACTCGAATCTGTCAGTGGTGAAGTGAATGAGAGTTGTGTCCACAACTGTTGTAATTTGGATTATGCATTGTATTTTTCATGTTTATCATCTTTTTAAACACTTGCAGTATTAGAGAATAGCACAAGGATTATTTTATTAGATATTGACGGATGGGAATATGAATAAATGTTCGAATTAAATGATATTAAAAATATATTCAATTGAATAATAACGTATTTTACATAATTATATTAATTAATTTAAATGACTAAACTATCAGCTGCTACCTATATATGTTGATTTTAATTCTTCTATTTCAAGCATTGAACTGATCGATGTAGCTATTTTTTTAAATATTTCAAAATGTGATCATTTGAGTAATGTCTGTGATTTGTAGTCTTTTTATACAGCTATTTTATATAATAATTTATGATGTATACGACAGTATCCTACACAAATTGATGACGTCACGTGACGGAAAATTACTCTTTGCTGGTACCTAATTCTTATGAAATGTAATGGAAAATGAGATGTGTAATATGTATGAACAAACACAATAAGTAAAGTCCTTAAATATTAAAAAATATATATTATATAATACGTTAGATCTGTCTGTGTGTCTGTGTGACTGTCTGTCGGTCTGTGTGTTACTTGGAGCAATATTCGTCACAAACGGTTAGTAGACCTAGAGACTTGAAAATTTAAAACTTTTTAGAAAGTCGTGTTGAATTTAACGTGTTAAAATGTTTTTTAGAAATTCAGGCGGGTTTTCGAATCATTAACATTTGATTTATAATGGGATAGATAGGAATTAGTTCCACATATTTTCCAGGATATTTTCAGAGACTATCCAACAGAACAGGCTGAAATTTTCTGGAAACCTCCGGCCTGTGGTCCTACAGAACGCTATTGATTTGTTTTACGACATACATACGGATTAAATAAAAAAAATTGCATTAACCGAATCGAAAAAATATCTATGATATGTAAAAATGGTCTATAAAATTAACTGTGTTAATCGTTTTTTTATATTTGAATTACTTTTCGATATATGACGATAGTTAGAAAAATGAAAAATGAAATTATTTCGTTGGTTATCATTTCTTCCCACGAAAATAAATGAGCTATTTTGTACGATTGTAAATATAATAATTAATTTTAATATTGATATTGACGGGTAGGAATATGAATAATGAAATGATAACGAATTTTATTTGAATAATTTGTAATGTTTTTAATTTGTAGTTATCTATAATGCTATCTTATAGAGGGTGTTCCTAAAAAAAAGATACCCAAATTTCGATGGCTATAATTCTAAAACTAATAAACTTACAAAAATTAATCTTTGCTGGTACCTAATTCTTATGAAATGTAATGGAAAACGGGATGTGTAATGTGTATGAACAAACACAATAAGTAATGTCCTTAAATATTAAAAAAATATATAATAATAAATGCCGTGCAGTTTTGCACGTGTAACTACTACAACATTCTAGCCTCAAAATAAAAAGAGTAAACCTCGAATTAAAATGAGTCAATTTCAAATTAAATAAACTTTACTTCCAAGTTAAAATAGATCAATTTCAAATAAAAATAATTCAAGTACAAATTTAAATTTTCATTATCATTTTATAAAATATCATAAATTATGAAAGATGAACTCAATTAAAAATCAATTCAACCATCTGATAAATCTTTAGAATAATATGAATGTTCTACTGTATCCATTATACATGAACTTTTGACTGAATATATATATCTGTACTTTTTATGAATTGAACAAATGATGATGTAAACATTGAACATGATGAAATGTAAATTATTTTTTTGTTATTTAATTTAAAACTCATTAAATTTGAAATAGAACTGTTTTAATTTAAAGTTGACTTTTTTAATTTGAAGCTAAAATGGTGAATGTAGGATGATATGCATAATATTGGTACCATGATACGTAATACTTTAAGTTTAAATAATGATTAATTAATTATACATAACTAGTGTATTTTCTCGTTAAAAATAACGGGTCATCATCAATAACAATTTATTACCCGTTAGTAGGTTACTTTTGATGAATTAAATTAAAATTGAACTCTCTCCATAGTCATTTAAAAATTGAATAAAACAGGGGAATTCAAATATCAAGTCAATATATTCCCGTGCGTATCATAGTTACATTCTTCATGTTTAATACCCGTCGTGTAAAAGCGGACACCAAATTAATAAATAAACACACGAGGGAAATTATTAGTATAGATACTTACTATATTCAATGGCAGTGGATACATTTTTCATAGACACACTTTATAATTGTTATTATATGTTCGATAATTTGTAACTGTCCGATAATTAGGAACTTGCTATCCAATACAAGTACATACCAACAGTGTTCGGAAAGTGGTGTAATATTTTTTATTACTCGTTTGAACCTGTAAATATTCAAGAGAAAAGCTGTCTAAATCATTATCAAATTACATATAAATTAAATGTATATAGTTTTTTTATTTCACTTGAGACTATTTATTATTTATTATTATTGCTTTATTATTTTATTTTTATTTTATTACTATTTTATTACTATTTTTAATATTAATCATAACTGAACTCGACTACAGTTTTAATATCAAATTAATGTATTTTATAATTTGAAATATCAAGTTGAAAAATTTAATATCTTTTAAATATTTAAATTATCTATGTTATATTTTTTGACTATTAAATTAAAAATATTATATATTTTTTTGTTATGAATGAATAGTTTTAATTTTATAAATAAAAACTTAAACGGAGAAATTTATCTCCAGCTGAGGTTACTTAAAAAAAATGTGACAACATAATGAAAATAAATAAGTGACTGAATTCTATTTTATTTTTTACAACTTTTAACGAGTCACTCTACGAAAAATAAAAAAATAAATAGAACAGCATTACATCACTATTTCCTAATCAGTTGTAACATGTAGGGTAAGTTCTGAGTTATCGGACAGTGCCACATTTTCTATCATATAACAAAGGATAATTCTTTGTATTTATTACATGATCGAAAATATGAAACCGTCCCATAACTAAGAATTCCTCTGATAAAAGAGCTATGTTGGTGCATATTTATTTAAATTATTTATTAAACCAACACTTACATGATACAATTTATTTAATCGGTTAATTAAATATTTGCAAAATTTAAATATTTTTTTATTATAAGCACATAAGAGTACTTACTTACAACTTAAGTCAATATAACCCTGTTCACACTGTCAAGACGTGTGGTGTCGTGGAAGCTCCAGAAAGTTAATATTATTTTGATAAACCACTAGTTCAATATCATGTCTCGCTCGGATAGTATAGATAGTCTTGATACATTCGACGAGGATATTGAGAGTGAATCGGAGTGTACCACGGAATTGGATGGTTTGAGATCCGAGGCAGACAAAATAGCAGCAGCTGTGAAAAACCTAAGAAGCTATCAACCAGTTACAGTGAAAAGAGTAGGAAGACCAAAGAAAAATAGTTCACCAAACCACAACCAAACTCAAACATCAGACCCAATTCAAGCTATCCTCTCTTCAATAGTAGAGTTTCAAAATACTCTCATAAATAAATTATCTTCCATAGATAATAGGAATCGAGAGCTGAGCAAACAGCTCGCTACACTACAAGGGACTTCTAATAGTAGACAGACTTCCAACCAGCCTCTATTTAGTGAAATAGTTTCAAAAATAGTAACCAAAACCCAACCCAGAGAACCTAACATTGAAAATATCACTGCAAAGCTTGATTGGATCGAGCAGGCTTCTCTCGAAAAAGTCGTGAAGCTGGACGGGGAGAAGATCGCAGAGTTGGCAGGCAGGATCCAGAGAAAGGAGGTAACTGACGCTAGGGAAAGCGTAGTGGAACTGGGGAGAGCGTAGTTAGTGTGAAGGCGGTTGGAAGGGAGAAGAAACATTTGAAGGTTACGGTGAGAGACCGGCAATGTAAGTTTGGCCTGTTCAAAAAGTTCAAAACTGAAAAACCAGTAAATTTTTTTATTAGTGAATATTTAACTAGAACTAGGGCACTTTTATTTTTTAAACTCAAACAACTAAAAAAACTTAATACAAAAATAAAATCTGTATATACTTTTAACGGCAATATTTGTACAAAAGTTGAAGGAAGTGACAAGTTCCATTACATAAATACCACTGCTAATTTTAATCATTTTAATTTAACTGTTCTTAACTCCGAAAGCCAAATTAATTCCTCAACATAGAAAAATGCATCAGAACCAAATTTTATTTGATAACAATGAAAACTAGCCTATAATACATTGCAATAGTCTAAATCTAGACAGTTACAAAGAACTGCATTTACCACCTCAATCTTTTAGTTTACTTTGAGTTAACATAAGGAGCTGTAGGAGAAATTTCCCAAAACTAGAGGCATTTTTATCATTAAACAATAGAATCCATTTCGACATTATAGTTTTAACTGAAATTTGGCTTGAGGAATTTTTGATCATTGTTTTAACTTGCCTGATTTTAAT
This sequence comes from Caprella mutica, assembly GCA_947561585.1. Lineage (NCBI taxonomy): Eukaryota > Metazoa > Arthropoda > Malacostraca > Amphipoda > Caprellidae > Caprella > Caprella mutica. Next base: position 36,264 of record CANNZV010002037.1, on the reverse strand, counting down.
AAATTCAATTTATATAGAAATAGACATGGGGGTGGTATATGTATCTATGTGAGAAACCATTTTAACGCACAAATTTTACCTGACTTCACTTTTATAAATGACAACCTTGAAGTTTTATCTTTGTCAATTAGTAACAAAAACCTGAGATTTAACCTCACTGGATTTTATAGACCACCCTTATCACCAATTACTAATTTTAATGATTTTCTAGTTGACTCTTTTTTGCCGTCTGTTGCATCTTTTAATACTGTCATATGTGGAGATTTTAATATTAATATTTTAAATCCCTCAAACTCTTTTACGATTAACAATTTTATTAACACAATGGCAGGATATAACTTTTACCCATTAATAGACAAACCAACAAGGTACTCTTACGATGAAAATATTTTTAATGGAACTGTAATTGATCATATTTGGATGAATTTTATCCCTAATAACAATTTACAGTCTGCCGTTGTCGAGTGCGACATCTCTGACCATAGGCCTATTTTATTCCATTTTAAAACTGCAATCGAACAAACTAAGCAGAATTTTACTTATAGGAATTTTAAATCCGAATCTAATAGGAATAATTTTATAGATCAAATCAGACAATGCAATTTTATTCATGACAGTAACGATCCTAATATTTTAGCTAATGACTTTTGTGACAAACTATACAATATTTTTAATTGCTGTTACCCTATAAAGACTGGTAACCGTAATTTTAAAAAATCTGTTTGGATGACCCCTGACTTAAAGTTTTTAATACATAAAAAATGTAAGCTAGCGAAATTAGCAAGGCTAGGATTGATTTTAAAACGTTCTTATACATATTTTAGAAATAAACTGACTGACATTTTAAGAAAATCAATGAATCTTTTTTATCAAACTGAACTGCTGAAATCTAAAAGTCCTAAAGAAACCTGGAGTTTTATTAACAATATTTTAAATCGCAATAAAAAACAAACAGATTTTAAAGTGAAACATTTAGATAGAATTTTATCAGGAAAAGAACTCTGTGACCATTTTAACAATCATTTTAGCTCAATAGCCCAAACTCTATCAAGCAGAATACCTAGTCACAATATCCCTTTTAATTTATCTACTCCCCGTAATTTTAACTCAATAGAAATAACTGAAATTAGTATTGCCGAGGTCAGAGATGTCATTTTATCTTTTAAGAATAAAACTAGCCATAAAAATGAAATACTACCTTTTCTTTTAATAAAAATATAAGATTTTATTTGTCAACCTCTAGGTAGAATTTTTAATTGTAGTATTTTAGCAGGTATATATCCAAACCCTTTTAAAATTGCTAGAGTTGTGCCCATTTTTAAATCTGGTTTTAAAGAAGATGTTAATAATTTTAGACCTATATCCACTATACCCATTTTATCGAAAATCTTTGAGAAAATTCTAAATACTAGACTTGATATTTTTACTAATAGTAATAAAATTTTAAACAATTGTCAATTTGGTTTTAGAAAGAAAGTCACTATACAACTCATGCAATTTTAAATCTTTTACATTATGTTTTAAAATCTTTTAATGAAAAAAAATACTGTATAGCATTATTTTTAGACCTGAAAAAGGCATTTGACACGGTAGACGTAAACATTTTAATGAAAAAACTCCACCACTATGGCATTAGGGACAATTTTAATAAAGTTTTATCTAGTTATCTTAGCAACAGACGGCAATATGTTCAAATAAACGATTTTACCTCAGACTGTACTACACTTAATATTGGTTTGTACCAAGGAGCCATTTTAAGCCCAATTTTATTCAATTTGTATTTTAATGATGTATGTAACGTAGGTAAGGATATAGGTTTTAATTGTACTTTATTTGCGGACGATGCAGTTTTTTATTGTAGGGATAAATGTTTAGACAGTCTCGTTTTAAAATTGAATGCTTTTATTAGGGAATTATCTCAACGGCTGGATTTTAATAAACTCACCCCTAACATTTCGAAAACTAAAATAATGATTTTTAATCCCCGTAAACAATTAACCCTCCCTGAAATATATTTTAACAATGAAATTTTAGAACATGTTCATCATTTTAAATATCTAGGCCTTTTTATTGACGATAGACTTACTTATAAAGAACACATGTCATTTTTATGTAATAAACTTAGTCAGGTTAAAGGTATTTTATATGCAGCAGCCCCTTATTTTAATAGAAAATCCTTAGTTTTAATGTACAATTCCCTAGCCTACTCCCTTTTTATCCAATCTATTATAGTATATGGAAAATCTTTTAACTCCCTGCTCCAGCCATTGAGAACTATTTTAAACAGTATTTTGAAAATTATTTTAAATGTAAAAAGAGATTTTAATGGTAGGTTTTACTTGTCAAATAACGATTTATATAGGAATTTAAATTTACTGAAATTTGACGATGTTTATGATTATTTTTTATTGAAATTTTTTCTGAATGCCTTATTTTTTAATACTGACATTTTTAATACCTATTTTAGAGAATATATTCCTACTCACTCATACCAAACCAGATCTACCCATTTTAATGTACCTAATTTTAGAACTGAAGCAGAAAGAAATTTTATTGTTTATAGGGCTATTCATCTTTTTAATAATACACCCGATAATTTAAAATGTCCCATGTCAGATTTTAAATTTAAAACCGTTTTTAAAGAATACTGTATGAATAAATATATTGATTAATTTTAAGCTAACCCACTGCATCGTTCTTTTTATATCTAGATAGGTTAGAATTTTTATCATGTTTTAATTTAGATTGATGTATATATTTTAATGTCCCACAAGTTTGTAACTTTTCTGGATTTGAATATAAAAAAAAAAAAAAAAGTATAACCATTAAAGTATTGTCACTATTAATTTATTTATTTTTTAATATAAAAAATTTAATCAAAATCTTTTGAATTTTTTACGAGGAATATAATTAGCTTCTTTTAATTGAAACTGTACCCTATAAAGTATTTTTATAAGGAAATTTGTATTTAAATTAGACATAACAAATTTTGAAAGGAAGATTCAAAATGGAAAAAAATCAACGCAGAATTTTTATTTATTCTTTTTTTAATTATTTATTTCAATTACAGCGTACAAGAATTGTGAAAATTTAACATACTGCTAATAGATCTATTGTAACAGGGCAAAGAGATTATATGCGAAGTTTCAACGTGTTTGTAAGATTAATTTTCAACGTGTTTGTTTGCCGGTATCATTCTCCGATTGTAAATATATCAACAATGGTTACAAAGAAGAATTCAAGGAAGAGGTTGACCAGCATATTCTTCGGACTCGTAAGCCACTGTGTTCAGCGTCTCATTATCTCGGAGGAACTACGTCTGTCACAGCTGCAGATAACCATTACCAACAAAGTGAAGAGCTTGAGGATGAAATGCCTTATATCCCACCCAATCCTAACCTAAAAGGCGTTAGCAGGACTGTGTTTCTAAACGAAGATGGCTCATTTGATCACGATGGGGACGAAGCTGCGTTGCTGACAGAATCTGTAAGCAGACGTAGAGGTGGAATAAGAAGAGGCAATCGTAGACTCTAACACTTTTAGCTCAGTTGTTATTGTTATTTCAGTCATTATTATGTTATATTAAAATTAAGATATAATTTTGTTCTTCGTTTCTGTCCCCTATGAAACTTTGTCAAATTATTTTTCTCACTACAAATTCAACTATTCAAAAATGGTCACTAATCAGTGAAGCTAAAATCTGTTTTTAACAATAAATATGGGTTTTAATTTCAGTTCACAAACCTTTGCAAAGGTTTAATTAGATTCCGAATTAACTTGAAACTTTCTGTTAGAGATGCAACAATATATCTGTATCGGCTATTTCATGCTGTGTCCTGTACCTGCTGTTAAAATTGGCCATTAGAATAACTTGTTCCAAAAATTTGAACAATTCAACTTTATAATAAATTATAAAGCACTAAATATCATTTATAGATATTAATAGGGATGCGACATTGTGCATATTGCATATATGCAGTCCTCTGCATATATTTCAAGAGCATATAATATGCACGTGTGCATATATGCTAACAGAGAAATATGCACTTTTTGGTCAATTTTTAACAAGTAAATGTCTAATCTATGCCGTTTTCTTCTGAACCTCTGCATAGAAAACGATTTTAACTGTGGACCCAAGTATATTTTTTCAAACTAATTATTCAAATTTAAAAAGGTTTTAGGTGGAATATTGAAACTACAAATGAATTAATAAATAATATGAAACTTGGTTTTTGTAAATACTAGTAGTAATTGATAAATAAATGAAAAGGAACAATTATTTTAGAGAGTTGTACTACTCGAAAAATATCAAAACTTTATAAAACGTATATATTTATTTAAGTAATTAAACACAAAATGGTTTAATTTTACCATTTATTAACTTAGTGTCGCTGCTTATAGTTGAAGATCATTTAATGAATTTTACATAATTATATTAATTACTAGTGGGTACCCGTGCACATTGCACGGTTACGTGCATATATTACTATATTTTTATTTTATTCTCTTATTTAAGTACATTACTCATCGTGTTTGTTCATACACATTACATATCCCGTTTTCCACTACATTTTATAAGAATTAGGTACCAGTAATGAGTAATTTTCCGCCCCGTGACGTCATCAATTTGTGTAGAATACTGTCGTATAGATCATACATTATTTTATAAGATAGCTGTATAAACAACTACATATTACAAATATCATTCAAATAATCACATTATGAAAAATTAAAACAATTAGCTACATTGATCAGTTAGATGCTTGAAATAGAAGAAATAAATTCCACATATTTACCTAGGTAAGCAGCTGATATTCAATTTATTTTAAATCAATTAATATAATTATGTAAATTCTTCATAATTTGATTATAAATATTTTAAATGTCATTTATTTTGAACATTTATTCATATTCCCACCCGTCAAAATCAATATTAAAAAGTAATAATTATATTTTCAATCGTGCAAAATAATATCATTCATTTTCGCGAGGAAAAATGATAACCAGCGTAGGATTATATTTTTCATTTTCTAATTTTCATCATATCTCGAAAAGTACTTTGAATTTCGAAAAACGGTAAACATTGTTATTTTTGTAGACCATTTTTACATATTGTAGATATTTTTTTTCGATCCGAATAATGTAAATTTTATTTTTTATTTATTTCGTATGTTACCATGTATTTGCCGATTTGAATTAAATCCCTATTTATTCCATTAAAACTTAAAATTCGAATAATTCAAAAACCCGTTCGAATTTCTTAAAACAAATCAATAGCGTTCTGTAAGACCATAAGCCGGAGGTTTCCAGAAAATGTCAGCCCATTCTGTTGGACAGTCTCTGAAAATATCCTGGAAAGTATGTCGAATTAATTCCTATGTATTCCATTATAAATCAAGTGTTAATAATTCGAAAACCCGTTTGAATTTCGAAAAATCCTTTTAACACGTTAAATTCGACATGATTTTCTAAAAAGTTGTAAATTTTCAAGTCTCTAGGTCTAACCGTTTGTGAGTAATATTGCTCCAAGTAACACACATACAGACAGATGTAGCGTATTATATATATAGACTAGTGGGTACCCGTACAAAATGCACGGTTACGTGCATATATAGTTTTATATTTTTTAATATTAATATTTATGTTCATTACTTATTGTGTTTGTTTATACACATCCCGTTTTCCATTACATTTCAGAAGAATTAGGTACCAGAAAGAGTAATTTACCGTCCCGTGACGTCATAAATCTGTGTAGAATACTGTCGTATAGATCATAAATTATTGTATAAGAAAGCTCTATAAATAACTACAAATTACAAACACATCCAAATAATCACATTATGAAAATTTAAAACAATTGGCTACATCGATCAGTTCAATGCTTAAAATAAAATAAATAAAATCCCCATATATAGGTATCAGCTGATATTCCATTCATTTAAATTAATTAATGTAATTATTCAAAATTCGTTATAATTTTATAATAAATATAATTTATTTCGAATATTTATTCATATTCCCACTCATCATTATCAATATTAAAAGTAATTATAATATTTTCAATCGTGCACGGTGCAAAATATATAATTTATTTTCGTGAAGAAAAATGACAACCAGCGTAGGATTATATTTTTTATTTCCTAATTTTCGTCATATCTTGAAAAGTACTTTGAATTTCGGAAAACAGTTAATGCAGTTAATTTTGTAGGCCATTTTTACATATTGTAGATATTTTTTCGATTCGATTATTGTAAATTTTATCTTTTTTATTTATTTTGTATGTTACCCATGTATTTAGCGATTCGAATTAAAGCTCTATGTATTCCATTAAAACTTAAAATTCGAATAATTCAAAAACCCGTTCGAATTTTGTGAAACAAATCAATAGCGTTCTGTAGGACTATAGGCCGGAGGTTTCCAGAAATTTTCAGCCCATTCTTTTGGATAGTCTCTGAAAATATCCTGGAAAGTATGTCGAATTAATTCCTATGGATCCCATTATAAATCAAGTGTTAATAATTCGAAAACCCGTTTGAATTTCGAAAAATCCTTTTAATTCAGCTATTTTATATAATGATTTATGATGTATACGACAGTATCCTACACAAATTGATGACGTCACGTGACGGAAAATTACTCTTTGCTGGTACCTAATTCTTATGAAATGTAATGGAAAATGAGATGTGTAATATGTATGAACAAACACAATAAGTAAAGTCCTTAAATATTAAAAATCTATATTATATAATACGTTAGATCTGTCTGTGTGTCTGTCTGTCTGTGTGTGTGTGTTACTTGGAGCAATATTACTCATAAACGGTTAGACCTAGAGACTTGAAAATTTACAACTTTTTAGAAAGTGGTGTCGAATTTAACGTGTTAAGAGGATTTTTCGAAATTCAAACGGTTTATTGAATTTTTTACACTTGAATTCGACATACTTTCCAGGATATTTTTCTGGAAACCTACGGCCTATGGTCCTACAGAACGCTATTGATTTGTTTTACTAAATTCGAACCTGTTTTTGAATTTTTTGAATTTTAATTTATAATGGAATACATAGGGATTTAATTCAAATCGCTAAATATACATGGTAACATACAAAACTAGGATATATGCACTCGGTAGAGCGCATACCTTCGCCGCCGTTTTGACCCGATCCGTCCCAAAATTTAATTTACTGCTAACTGGATGATAAACAATCGTCCCATCAAGTTTCGTGTAATTTAGTTCAATACTTTTTGAGTTATTGAGTTATGAATGACCTTGACCTTCAAATGGATCGTTCCCAAAATTCTAACAGATGGTTCCTGGACATTGACCAATTGTACCATTAAATTTCAGACAATTTGGTTGAATACTCTTTGAGTTATTGAGCTACAAATGGCCTTGACCTTCATCTTTGACTTTTGACCATATCGCTCCCAAAATCTAACCAAAATGGTTCCTGCATATTGACCAATCGTCCCACCAAGTTTCATGCAATATGGTTCAAAAGTTTTTGAATTATTAATAACCATGACCTTGACCTTTGACCGGGTCACTCCCAAAATTATAGCAGCAGGTCACTGGACATGGACCAATCGTTTCACCAAATTTCAGGCCATTTGGTTCAACACTTTTTCAGTTAAGCGAATAACAAGATGATAAATAAATAAATAAATAAAAAACGATGGCTAAAATATGACCTTCCCGCATTCTGCAAAGGTAATAAATGAAAAAACAAAATTCGCATAAATCTAATCGCAAAAAAAAAAAAATAGAAAATGAAAAATATTATTCTACACTGGTTATCATTTTATCTCACGAAAATAAATGACATATTTTGCACGGTTGAAAATATAATTATTAATTTTAATATCAATATTTACGGGTGTGAATATTAATAAATATTCAAAATAAATGATATTTAAAATATATTTAGTCAAATAATAACGAATTTCAGTATTTTACATTATTTTATTAATTAATTTAAATGAATGGAATATCAGCTGTTATATGGGGATTCTATTTCTTCTATTTCAATCATTGAACTGATCGATGTAGGTACATATTTTACTATTCATAATTTGATTATTGAAATAATGTTTAATTTTCTTTCAATTTGAAGTTATTTATATAGTATCTTATATAGTAATCAATATGATTTATACGATATCATTCTACAAATTGATGACGTCACGGGACAAAAAATTACTATTCACTGGTACCTAATTAATGTGAAATATAATGGAAAATAGGATGTGTAATACTGAAAACAATAAGTAATGTCTTTAAATATTAAATAATATATAAATATATGCACGTTACCGTACATTTTGCACGGGTATCAACTAGTCACTATAATATTTATTATTTATTATGTTTTTATAAATGGTGTGCCGGCTTCCGAATCCCCATGCCAGGTCATTAAACAATCATGAAGTCTGCAGTACATCACACTAGATGACGTGCACTCGTAGAGCGCATTCCTTCGCCACCACATGTATCCTTAATCATCCAATAATTTGTCTTGAGTTATAAATGACCTTGACCTTTACCTGTTCTCACGGAAAAATGTCACTGGGAATTTCAATGCATTAAATAACAATCTTCTAGATTCTGAGAATTAAACAGTTTACAACATTAAAAATTTATCAAAGATCTGTAGGCGAAAACTACTCTAAAAGTCTTATTATATAGTTGTAAATTATAATATTTGAAAAGTATTAATAGATATTGAATTCAAAGATGTTTGGAGTGATATTTTACGGGTATTTTTCTTTAGAATATAATAGAATTAGCTTTAAAATTCACCTGCATTGTTGTGAAATTTAATTTTGAATATGACTGATATTTTAAGCTACATAATTATAGAATAAGTACTAAGTATTTTCCATATAATATCGAATGAACAGAGATAGTGTTTAACATGCACATGACTCTCTCCTTTATGATATGTATGATTCGTTCGTTTTGATAATGAATACTAATATATAATAACCAATATAAAACATGGTAAAAAATTTTATAACTTCAACAATTCTTTACAATATTTAATTAATGTTACTGAGTTACCATTATAATTCGTGTCCAATTACGTTAATGCTGAACAGGAAATACTAAATCAGGTTTGAGGCTTACTCTTAGGCATAGTTCAATTGTTCCAAACCGTATTGTACAGCTTAATATCTCACACAAAGACCTTTTTCTTAACAATAGACTTAAGATGGAACCTAGAGATAAATGAATCGAAGCTCCTCCCACTCCCTATATAAGTCGAAAACTCTGAGACTCAGCATTCATAATTGTGTGAACCTTCGACACGACAGTTTGTGCTCTGTTAATTACTTGAAAAGACGAAGAACTTGACAATTATAAGGTGAGTTTGAACAATATATGTAGATTATTGCTTATTTTAAACAGTAGGAATATTTCAGCTACATTTTACAGTAGAACCTTCTTATTCATGCTTTTTTAATTTTACCCCAAATTTCATTTAGAAGAGCAACGTGTATTTGAGAAAACACGTTAATATGAAATGGTAAAATATTAAAATAGAAATATTCCCAATGCTTATGGACATAAACAGAACATTGTCTGTTATTAGATATTTTTATTTATATAATTGTGTTACATTGAACAAACAGTAATTACTTCTTCTCCCGGTTGTCCCCTAAAATGTTTGCGCTCAGTTTTTCGAGAGAAACTTTTTTCTATCGAACTTCCAAAGTCCAAACTTGGTGTACGCATAGGTCTACTTTTCATCTATCTATACATACGTAAAATAAAATGGCTGTTTACTACGTATTCTTGTATTCTCGTTGCGCAGTCCATATGCAAAGACTATATAAATATATATGGAATACAACATAATTAATATATATTTAGAAATTAATTAAAATATCAGACAATAGTTCGTAACCTGTCTGTAGAAATTGGTGAACTGTTGTTATACATTATATTTTCTGTATAATTCACCTTCTGATATGTAAATTATAAATTTTCTTTGAATATTCGTATTTGATGGAAAAATATCATCATATATTAAAATCAAAAATGATCATTCGTTTAATTTATAATAAAATTTTCTAAAAACTGCTTGCAAATTGATAGCAAGAAATTTTTCAATTTTTATTTCCTATGATCATTAGTTGAAATTTAATATTGTCTGAGATTCATTATCAGTAAACTAACCCAAAATGTTATTTCAGAATTTCAAAAATGCCTAACAAGAGGATTTCAAAGAAGTTTGCCTTCGTCAGCACAAAGTACGACTTCACGCCTCCGAATGAAAACCAGACCATTTGCAAGATGACCAAGTCCCTCGGCAACAACACATTCCAGGTAAGAAAAAACTATAGATTGCATCATATTGTTAGAACTATTTCACTCAGTAACTAGTTTATCCTTCTATAGTAATATTGTAATGCATGAAAAACCAATGATGTAATTATGAATTGTCAATTAATCGACATAGCTATTAGATATGCATACTGTCATCAAATTAGGAGGATATTTAAATAATTTCACTTATGGTTTTCTCAATTTTGTATTTCACACTTGTAGACTTAGCCTCAGGAACTGAATGTCTTCGTATGTTCCAGTTATTTATTAATTAAACAACATATACATTACAAAAACTGATAAAAGTTTTTATTGAGTACAGTTAATTAGTTAAATCTGTTTTTTAAACTAATATATGCCTTTGAACATAAAGTAATTCAATATTCATGGAAGTATATACCCTATTTCATTCACAATACGTGTCAATCAAAGCCGCATTTGTTAATAAACCAGTTTGTACTTTCAATTTCTGTTCATCTTTATATTGCAATTACTAAACCTAACTTGATAAGAATACCCAGTCTAATGTCAGGGTATTCACTTCTTAAATTAACTCTCTAATTTTTCTTCTTAGGTCATCACACAAAATGGTGAAGAGTTCATCGCTTCCCTAGTCAAAATGTTCCGTAGCAACGTTATGATGATACCCGGCAGCTACGTAATCACTGAACCAATTCCTGATGGCAACAAAGTCAAAGCTGAGATTGTTCGTATATTGCAACGAGACCAAATAAAGAAGTTAAATAGGAATGGAATTTGGCCCGCATCATTCTCCGATTGTAAATATATCAACAATGGTTACAAAAAAGAATTCAAGGAAGAGGTTGACCAGCATATTCTTCGGACCCGTAAGCCACTGTGTTCAGCATCTCATTATCTCGGAGGAACTACGTCTGTCACAGCTGCAGATAACCATCACCAACAAAGTGAAGAGCTTGAGGATGAAATGCCTTATATCCCACCCAATCCTAACCTAAAAGGCGTTAGCAGGACTGTGTTTCTAAACGAAGATGGCTCATTTGATCACGATGGTGACGAAGCTGCGTTGGTGACAGAATCTGTAAGCAGACGTAGAGGTGGAAGAAGAAGAGGCAATCGTAGACTCTAACACTTTTAGCTCAGTTGTTATTGTTATTTCAGTCATTATTATGTTCTATTAAAATTAAGATATAATTTTGTTCTTCGTTTCTGTCCCCTATGAAACTTTGTCAAATTCTTTTTCTCACTACAAATTCAACTATTCAAAAATGGTCACGAATCAGTAAAGCTACACACAGAGAAAAGATTAGTTGAATCAAATTATATTTGATTTGTTTTGACTAAATTTTATGGTTTATCTGTGCGCCTACCTACGTGGTGAGTTGCAGGTACTATTTAATATGAGTTAAATTGACGTTGGTTAAAACAACACATATGTGAGTTGATTATTTTTAATTCCCGATGGTCACAACAACTACCTGTGATAGTCAAAACTGCTCGTGATGGTTGAAACAATTATATGTAATGGTTAAAACAACTACAGAACAAGGTTACATCAACTACTTGTGTATGTTTCTCCAATCACTCCTATGTGTTATACCAACTACTCATGTAGGTTATACCAACTACTCGTGTAGGTTATACCAACTGCTTGTGTAGGTTATACCAACTACTCGTGTAAGTTATACCAACTTCTCGTGTAGGTTATACCAACTACTCGTGTAGGTGATATCAACTACTCATTTTGGTTATATGAACTACTCGGTTAGGTTATATCAACTACTCGTGTTGGTTATATCAACTACTCGTGTAGGTTATACCCACTGCTTGTGTAGATAATACCAACTACTCATGTAGGTTATACTAACTACTCGTGTAGGTTATACCAACTACTCGTGTAGGTTATACCAACTACTCGTGTAGGTTACATTAACTACTCGTATAGGTGATATCAACTACTCATGTTGGTTATATCAACTACTCGTGTAGGTTATATCATCTTCTCGTGTTGGTTATATCAACTACTTGTAAAGTAAGTAAATGTATATCAACTATTATAGTGTAGGTTGAAATATCGGTCTGGTTAGCAGTAGCCAGACTTTTTACAAGACTTTTTCAGTCACTATATTTACTCTATTAAATTATAATCTCGAGTTAGGTCCCGGTATCAATTAGATTAGACTATTTATTTTCTAGGACCAAATCTAACATGTTCACATTTATTTTCTACTTTTGCTTCTGTGATATGCATACTATTTTAATTTAAAAAAATAATTGATCACCTAGACCTATCCTTGCTTTTTGAAATGTTTTCGATCCTATGAATTGATATATGGTTATCAGTTGTAAATTAATAGATTAGATTGAATAAGTAATCTCATCAGGTCAGTTTATAAATAAGTAGTTAGATGATATAAATAACTTTACGTAGTGATAAATAGGTAGGCTAGATGAATTAATTAACCAGGCTAGATTACAAAAGTTGATAAATCTTTGATATGCTGCAATTGTACTATAACTTAATGAATAATAAATTAATGATAAAGCCTTTATCTTCTAAACCATATTTTAGTGCAATTCATCTTACTCATAGGCACTGATATTGAAATATGCTAATAGAATTACCAAGGTCAAATTGAAAACGAAATATAAACATTCAAGTTTTAGATTTATTATTTAGAAGTTTAATTTGAATTCTCGTCACTTTCTTTCACGACTGTAGGTTGCCAATTCCTGAAATAAGAGATTCGTATATTAATATATATTGAATAGAAATTCACAGTATCGTTCATATACATTATCAATGACATCACCTACTCTTTTTCCTTTTGTGATGAGATAGCGACAGCTTCGATATTCATTTCATGTCTGGAATCCCTAAAAGCATATGAAAAAGTAAGAGCTAATCATATTGCAAATACATATTTAGAAATCATCTAATATTTTCAAATACTTACTTTGACCTAGCATAATTGTTCCTGAACCATTCAAAGGAATTGAAGAGGACTCCGATAGTTGATGACGTTGATCTACTTCATCAATTCTTCATCAAGATCTGAAAGTAGATTCAGAAAATATAGAAAACCATGTATTAATAAAGAAATGAAAAGAATTATTAACTGAGAATTCTTTCATATAGGTAAATTATTTATATAAAATGTTAAACTAATTATAAATCTTCAGATGCAGTATAAATTTAGCTCTAATAAATGCAATGGATTTTTCTAGCTAATCCTCATAATTTTGTTCATTATACACTCATAATGTAGACTTTAATTAAATACCAAGAAAGTATAATATATCAAAAGGCTCACCTCTGGTTGGAGTTCTCCCTGCTAAATCCCTGCACGGTGTTCTCCTCCGACTACCTCCCTGGATGGAGTTCTCCCAGTCATAGAAAACTAGGGTCAAGTAGGTAAATTGCGGCACTTTAACTAACTGCGGTCTCTTATCTCAGAAACATTAATAACCATCATGACTTCAAGGCACTCGTGAAATGAATAGAACCTATCATAAATTGAGCTTAAATTATGATGTTCAACAATTCAGTATATAGCTAAACTAATTTCAGAATGATTTTGAGACTCTCTTAATAGGGTCACAATTAGAAATTAAAGAACCGAATTTGGCTGTGTAACCCTATCTATAGGTACACCAAGTAGTTTTAAAATATAAAGATTATCAGACCACTTTACTTAAGATACTAGGATAAGTTTCGAAATATCGGACGGTTCCACATTTTCGGTCGCGTAAGAAAAACTATATTAAATTAACTTTTATTTTAATTAGCTATTAGGTAGCTATATACTATATTTCATACGTGACCGAAAATTTGAAATCGCCTGATAATTTGGAACTTACCCTATTCTGAGGACAGCGAGTAACTGCCTAGCCTATGTAGAAGGGGTGTTGGTCATAAGCCCCTCGGTCATGAGCCCCCCTCGGTCATAAGCCCCCCCTCGGCCCCTGGTCATGAGACCCCCCCTGTTTTTAAATCCTTATTTACCTATACTATTTAATCCTTATTCACACTTTTGTAGTTCATTACTGAATAGACATAAAATATATGTATATCGGGGGGCGTGCCGCCCCCGAACCCCCCTGCCAGATCATTAAACAATCATGAAGTGTGCAGTACAACAAACTAGCGGATACAACAAACTACATTAGTAACTCTCAGTTATTTCTATCTAAGTAATTCTTCATTTGTTTAACTAGGTAAATAAGAATTAAAAAAAAGGGAGGGGGGGCTCGTGACCGGGGGGGCTCATGACCGGGAGGGCTCTTGACCGGGGGGGGGCTCTTGACCGTACCCCATGTAGAAGGTATTGACACTGAAAAAAACCAGCTAGATAGGTATGATGCTTAAATAAGTTAACATATAATAATTTAGGAAAATTAGTTTGGATATCAGTTTACAAACTGGAAGGCAGTAATCAAAATTTATTATTATGAAAGTTATATACTGATAATAAGCTCTTCAAATAACTACCTATATAAAGCCACCAAACTATCAATCACCAATATTTTAGAATATTTAGGCAGACATCTATCAATTAATTAATGGAATTAATTAATAATCGATCGGCAGCGATAATACTATTTAGTGCATATAACGCTATTGTTTGCACTTAAACTAAAATGGTACTGAGGAGCGTTCACATTCAACACGTAACACACTTGAAACAAGATTTGAACTGAAAAGTGTTATGCGAATAAATTAGCTTTGAGGAAAGCATAAGTTGTCACTTACTCATTTGATTGAACTCACACATAAACTTAAAAAAAAAAGTAGCACTAACTCCCATAATAAGTTAATTTATACAACAGATAAATAAGATTAACAGTCTTTGTGGGTTACATTATCACACTATGTCATAGTTGTTTTAACTCACTCCTAAACTTACAAAAAAGTAGCGCCAACTCTCATAGTAAGTAAATTCATACATTGCAGAATACACTGGATTAACAGTCTTTGTGGGTTACTATAACACACTATGTCATAGTTGATTTAACTCGCACCTAAACTCAAAAAAGTAGCGTCAACTCTCATAGTAAGTTAATTCATACACCAGATACATTGAATTGACAATCTTTGTGAGTTACTTCAACACACTATATCCTAGTTGTTTTAACATATGTTCAAACTCCCAAAATGTAACTCCAACTCTCATAGTAAGTTGATTCAATCCATAAAATGATTTGAATTAACTATGTTTGGTGACACACACGTCATAGTTGTTTTGACACACATGAAAACATGAATATAGTCAAACCAACTCACGTAATAAATTGATTCAAAGCATAAATTGTTGACCCATTAAATATGAGTAAACTTTTTTCTCTGTGTAGAATCTGTTTTTAACAATAAATGCGGAAGTTTTAATTTCAGTTCACAAACCTTTGCAAAAGTTTAATTTGATTCTGATTAACTTGAAACTTTCTGTTAGAGATGCAACAATATATCTGTATCGGCTATTTCATGCTGTGTCCTGTACCTGCTGTTAAAATTGGCCATTAGAATAACTTGTTCCAAAAATTTGAACAATTCAACTTTATAATAAATTATAAAGCACTAAATATCATGTATAGATATTAATAGGGATGTGACATTGTGCTTATTGCATATATGCAGTCCTCTGCATATATTTCAAGAGATATAATATGCACGTGTGCATATATGCTAACCGAGAAATATGCACTTCTTGGTCAATTTTTAACATGTAAATGTCTAACCTATGCCGTTTTCTTCTGAACCTCTGCATAGAAAACGATTTTAACTGTGGACCCAAGTATATTTTTTCAAACTAATTATTCAAATTTAAAAAGGTTTTAGGTGGAATATTGAAACTACAAATGAATTAATAAATAATATGACACTTGGTTTTTGTAAATACTAGTAGTAATTGATAAATAAATTAAAAGGAACAATTATTTTAGAGAGTTGTACTACTCGAAAAATATCAAAACTTTATAAAACGTATATATTTATTTAAGTAATTAAACACAAAATGGTTTAATTTTACCATTTAATAACTTAGAGTCGCTTCTTATAGCTGTGGATCATTTAAAGGAAACCGCTGGTCTAACAAGATGGTTTATGATTTTCGAGTTATGACTAGAGTAATGAACGGAATGTGATATTTAAATGTTGGATAGTTTAGAACTTAAGAAGACTAAATTGGCTGAAAGAAACATTCGCCCCCTCTTGTTTTTTGTGATGTAGAACGAGTGTTTCCCCAGTACAAAAATACATTAGCAGATAATAGAAGGAGATTCACTGTTGGAAACCTGAAATACCATTTAACAATGAAGTCCAATTCCACTGTTTGAATTTGAATGTGTATATTTGAAATTGACTTTCTATTAAAAAAAGTCTAAATTTGAAACAGCTTTGTTATATTTGTTTTCTAACGTTAAACATTCCACAGTAAAAATAAAAACTTGAGATTACACCTACGATTTACTGTAAGTTCCATTCAAATCTCCAAAGTACAATTACATTTAAAACATAACTATATACAGAATAGCTTCATTTTAAATTCCGTTATTAACTTTGGGCATGTAATATGCACACTATATTGAATAATTTCTTGCACATAAAATGCATATTTCCAATATGCATTTTGGTTCAGCATATATGCACATTGACTTTTTGCATATATACACTAGCGGACAAAAATGTTGGACAATTCAGTTTTTTTACCATTTCTGCAATATTTTCCAATGGATTTAAATAATTTTTTCACTCAATGTAGCCACTTATAGTGTTAATAATGATATAAAAGTTCAGCTTAATACGTAGGATATAAAAAAAACTTATGATGGAGTCAATTTCTTTCTCAAAATCACAGTGCCAAAAGTGTGGGACAATGTGAACAAAAATGTAAATAACTTCATATAGACAAAAAATCTTCAGACTAACATTAATATTTAGTGAAAAGGCCTTTATTATCGATGACTGCAGCACACCTTCTACCACAGGATTGAATGAGACGGCAACAATCATCTATTGACACTTTCGCACACTCTTCTTTGAGTTTGAGCCAAAGATCTTCAGTGTTGTTGGGTTTCCTGGCACTCACATTCTTCCCCAAAGTGGACCACATGTTTTCTATTGGATTTAGGTCCGGACTTTGCGGGAGCCAATCCATTACAGCCACATTTTGCTCCCGAAGAAACTCCATCACGTGTTTAGCTTTGTGGCAGGGGGCATTATCCTGCATGAAAATGGGCGATTCGCCGGCAGAACGTCTAAGTATTGGGATGACATGATCTCGTAACAAGTTCTTGTAGATGGTTCCATTAACTCTGGTGTTTAGATGGACGAGATCAGTTATCCCTTCCCATGAAATCATGCCGAACACCATTATAAGCGGCCCCAACCAAACTTGACTGTTTTCTTGGTGCACTTTTTATCGAATCTTTAATTCGTGACAAAATCTTCTTACATATTTTTTCACGTCAGATCCAAATAGATTGAACTTACTTTCATCGAAAAAAAAATACATTTTGCCACTGATTGTCGGTCCAGAGTACATGATCTTAGGCAAATCTCAATCGAACTTTCTTGTTTTTGAGGCTAATCAAAGGCTTCTTCGCGGGTGACCTTGCAAAGAGGCCAATTTCACTGAGGCATCTAGACACGGTTCTACTAGAAACATTGACATCGTAGGAGGTACTCATTTCACGAGAAATACCTGCTGCCGTCTGAAACCTATCCTTAGTGCCATTTTCCTCATGATCCTATCGTCTCTAGGAGTGGTGTATCGCGGTCTACCCTTCTTCTTCGGTGGTGAAACTTTCCCAGTCTCCTTGTAGTCCTTTATTATTCTTCCCACAACACTTTTGGACAACTGCAAGTCCTCGGCTATCTTCCGGACTGAATTTTTATCTTCATAAAGTTGTACAATTCTTCTTTTCATGGAGGCGGTCATTTTCGGTGCCATTGCTATGATGTAACCGGCTAAAATTGCTATGATGTAACCGGCTTAAAACATTGCCCCACACTTTTGGCACTGTGATTTTAAGAAAAAAATTGACTCCACCATAAGTTTTTTTCTATCCTACGTATTTAGCTGAAATTTTTATATCATTATTAACAGTATAAGTGGCTACATTGAGTGTAAAAATTATTTAAATCCATTAGAAAATTTTTGCTGAAATGGTAAAAAACTGAATTGTCCCACATTTTTGTCCGCTTGTGTATGCATATTTCCAATATGCATTTTGGTTCTGCATGTATACACATTGACTTTTTGCATATTATATGCAGAAATAGGCATATAATATGCTGCATATCGTGTCAAAAATTATGCATATCTTATGCTGCATATTGTCACATCCCTAGATATTAATATAACAAATATTTTCAGCTAACGCGAATCTGTCTGTGGTGAAGTAAATGAGAGTTTTGTCCACAACTGTTGTAATTTGAATTATGCATTGTATTTTTCATGTTTATCATCTTTTTAAACACTTGCAGTATCAGAGAATAGCACAAGGATTATTATATTAGATATTGACGGATGGGAATATGAATAAATGTTCGAAATAAATGATATTTAAAATAAATTCAATTGAATAATAATGAATTTTACATAATTATATTAATTACTAGTGTGTACCCGTGCAAGTTGCACGGTTACGTGCATATATTACTATATTTTTATTTTATTCTCTTATTTAAGTACATTACTTATCGTGTTTGTTCATACACATTGAATGTCCCGTTTTCCATTACATTTTATAAGAATTAGGTACCAGTAATGAGTAATTTTCCGCCCCGTGACGTCATAAATCTATGTAGAATACTGTCGTATAGATCATAAATTATTATATAAGAAAGCTCTATAAATAACTACAAATTACAAACACATCCAAATAATCACATTATGAAAATTTAAAATAATTGGCTACATCGATCAGTTAAATGCTTAAAATAAAATAAATAAAATCCCCATATATAGGTATCAGCTGATATTCCATTAATTTAAATTTATTAATGTAATTATTCAAAATTCGTTATAATTTTATAATAAATATAATTTATTTCGAATATTTATTCATATTCCCACTCATCATTATCGATATTAAAAGTAATTATAATATTTTCAATCGTGCACGGTGCAAAATATATCAATTATTTTCGTGAGGAAAAATGGTAACCAGCGTAGGATTATATTTTTTATTTTCTATTTTTCGTCATATCTTGAAAAGTACTTTGAATTTCGGAAAACAGTTAATGTTTTCCGATAGATAGTGTTTAACAGGCACATGACTCTCTCGTTCCTCATTTATTATATGTATGATTCGTTTTGATAATGAATACTATTATATAATAACCTATATAAGACATGGTAACAAATTTTATAACTTCAACAATTCTTTACAATATTTAGTTACCATTTTAATTCGTGTCCAATAACGTTAATGCTGAACAGGAAATACTAAATCAGGTTTAAGGCTTACTCTTAGGCATAGTTCAATTGTTCCAAACCGTATTTTACAGCTTAATATCTCACACAAAGACCTTTTTCTTAACAATAGACTTAAGATGGAACCTAGAGATAAATGAATCGAAGCTCCTCCCACTCCCTATATAAGTCGAAAACTCTGAGACTCAGCATTCATAATTGTGTGAACCTTCGACACGACAGTTTGTGCTCTGTTAATTACTTGAAAAGACGAATAACTTGACAATTATAAGGTAAGTTTGAACAATATACGTAGATTATTGCTTATTTTAAACTTTGGGAATATTTCAGCTACATTTTACAGTAGAACCTTCTTATTCATGCTTTTTTAATTTTACCCCAAATTTCATTTAGAAGAGCAACGTGTATTTGAGAAAACCCGGTAATATGAAATGGTAAAATATTAAAATAGAAATATTCCAAATGCTTAGGGAAATAAACAAAACATTGTCTCTTATTAGATATTTCTATTTATATAATTGTGTTACATTGAACAAAAAGTAATTACTTCTTCACCCGGTTGTCCCCTAAAATGTTTGCGCTCAGTTTTTCGAGAGAAACTTTTTTCTATCGAACTTCCAAAGTTCAAACTTGGTGTACGCATAGGTCTACTTTTCATCTATCTATACATACGTAAAATAAAATGGCTGTTTACTACGTTTTCTCGTTATCAAAGTGCGCGGAAATGCGCAGTCCATATGCAAAGACTATATAAATATATGGAATAGAACATAATTAATATATATTTAGGAATTAATTAATATAGCATACCATAGTTCGTAACCTGTCTGTAGAAATTGGTGAACTGTTGTTTTAGATTATATTTTCTGTATAATTCACCTTCTGATATGTAAATTATAAATTTTCTTTAAATATTCGTATTTGATGGAAAAATATCATCATATATTAAAATCAAAAATGATTATTCGCTTTAATTTATATAATAAAATTTTCTAAAAACTGTTTGCAAATTGATAGCAAGAAATTTTTCAATATTTATTTTCTATGATCATAAGTTGCAACTAAATATTGTCTGAGATTCATTATCAGTAAACTAACCCAAAATGTTATTTCAGAATTTCAAAAATGCCTAACAAGAGGATTTCAAAGAAGTTTGCCTTCGTCAGCACAAAGTACGACTTCACGCCTCCGAATGAAAACCAGACCATTTGCAAGATGACCAAGTCCCTCGGCAACAACACATTCCAGGTAAGAAAAAACTATAGATTGCATCATATTGTTAGAACTATTTCACTCAGTAACTAGTTTATCCTTCTACAGTAATATTGTAATGCATGAAAAACCAATGATGTAATTATGAATTGTCAATTAATCTACATAGCATTAGATATGCATACTGTCATCAAATTAGGAGGATATTTAAATAATTTCACTTATGGTTTTCTCAATTTTGTATTTCACACTTGTACACTTAGCCTCAGGAACTGAATGTCTTCGTATGTTCCAGTTATTTATTAATTAAACAACATATACATTACAAAAACTGATAAAAGTTTTTATTGAGTACAGCTAATTAGTTAAATCTGTTTTTTTAACTAATATATGCCTTTGAACATAAAATAATTCATCATTCATGGAAGTATATACCCTATTTCATTCACAATACGTGTCAATCAAAGCCGCATTTGTTAATAAACCAGTTTGTACTTTCAATTTCTGTTCATCTTTATATTGCAATTACTAAACCTAACTTGATAAGAATACCCAGTCTAATGTCAGGTTATTCACTTCTTAAATTAACTCTCTAATTTTTCTTCTTAGGTCATCACACAAAATGGTGAAGAGTTCATCGCTTCCCTGGTCAAAATGTTCCGTAGCAACGTTATGATGATACCCGGCAGCTATGTAATCACTGAACCGATTCCTGATGGCAACAAAGTCAAGGCTGAGATTGTTCGTATATTGCAACGAGACCAAATAAAGAAGTTAAATAGGGATGGAATTTGGCCCGCATCATTCCCCGATTGTAAATATATCAACAATGGTTACAAAGAAGAGTTCAAGGAAGAGGTTGACCAGCATATTCTTCGGACCCGTAAGCCACTGTGTTCAGCGTCTCATTATCTCGGAGGAACTACGTCTGTCACAGCTGCAGATAACCATTACCAACAAAGTGAAGAGCTTGAGGATGAAATGCCTTATATTCCACCCAATCCTAACCTAAAAGGCGTTAGCAGGACTGTGTTTCTAAACGAAGATGGCTCATTTGAGCACGATGGTGACGAAACTGCGTTGGTGACAGAATCTGTAAGCAGACGTAGAGGTGGAAGAAGAAGAGGCAATCGTAGACTCTAACACTTTTAGCTCAGTTGTTATTGTTATTTCAGTCATTATTATGTTCTATTAAAATTAAGATATAATTTTGTTCTTCGTTTTTGTCCCCTATGAAACTTTGTCAAATTCTTTTTCTCACTACAAATTCAACTATTCAAAAATAGTCACTAATCAGTAAAGCTAGAATCTGTTTTTAACAATAGATGCGGAAGTTTTAATTTCAGTTCACAAACCTTTGCAAAAGTTTAATTAGATTCTGAATTAACTTGAAACTTTCTGTTAGAGATGCAACAATATATCTGTATCGGCTATTTCATGCTGTGTCCTGTACCTGCTGTTAAAATTGGCCATTAGAATAACTTGTTCCAAAAATTTTAACAATTCAACTTTATAATAAATTATAAAGCACTAGATATCATTTATAGATATTAATAGAGATGTGACATTGTGCTTATTGCATATTTGCAGTATTCTGCATATATTTCAAGAGCATATAATATGCACGTGTGCATATATGCTAACCGAGAAATATGCACTTCTTGGTCAATTTTTAACAAGTAAATGTCTAATCTATGCCGTTTTCTTCTGAACCTCTGCATAGAAGACGATTTTAACTGTGGACCCAAGTATATTTTTTCAAACTAATTATTCAAATTTAAAAAGGTTTTAGGTGGAATATTGAAACTACAAATGAATTAATAAATAATATGACATTTGGTATTTAGTAAATACTAGCAGTAATTGATAAATAAATGAAAAGGAACAATTATTTTAGAGAGTTGTACTACTCGAAAAATATCAAAACTTTATAAAACGCATATATTTATTTAAGTAATTAAACACAAAATGGTTTAATTTTACCATTTATTGACTTAGTGTCGCTGCTTATAGTTGGGGATCATTTAAAGGAAACCGCTGGTCTAACAAGATAGTTTATGATTTTCGAGTTATGACTAAAGTAATGAACGGAATGTGATATTTGAATGTTGGATAGTTTAGAACTTAAGAACACTAAATTGGCTGAAAGAAACATTTGCCCCTCTTGTTTTTTGTGATGTAGAACGAGTGTTTCCCCAGTACAAAAATACATTAGCAGATAATAGAAGGAGATTCACTGTTGGAAACCTGAAATACCATTTAACAATGAAGTCCAATTCCACTGTTTGAATTTGAATGTGTATATTTGAAATTGACATACTATTAAAAAAGTCTAAATTTGAAACAGCTTTGTTATATTTTGTTTCCTAACGTTAAACATTCCACAGTAAAAATAAAAACTTGAGATTACACCTTCGATTTATTGTAAGTTCCATTCAAACCACCAAAGTACAATTACATTCAAAACATAACAATATACAGATTAGCTTTATTTTAAATTCCGTTATTAACTTTGGGCATGTAATATGCACACTATATTGAATAATTTCTGGCACATAAAATGCATATTTCCAATATGCATTTTGGTTCAGCATATATGCACATTGACTTTTTGCATATATATGTCACGCGCGTTTGAGTGATCTGCAATATCGACCGATTTGGCTGCGCAATCTATTGATCAATAGTTTGCGCAGCCATCGATCGATAGCGCAACCATCGACCGATTGCTGCGCGTTCGAATAATATGATTTTTTTAGTTTCTACATCTAATTGGCACATAGCGCAACCATCGATCGATTTCTGCGCGTTAGAATGATACGTTTTTTTAGTTTATTCATTTAATTAATTGCTTTGTTTTTAATGGAAAAATATATTCAAATTCTTTTTTTATATTCAATAAGGCAACCATCAGTCGATTGTTGCGCGTTTGAATGATATGGATTTTATTAGTTTATACATCTAATTTTTACATTTAATAGAGAAACCATCAGTCGATTGTTGCTCGTTCCACTACAGAAAAAAATGAATAAATTGTAGTTCTTATTTTCTTAAATAATACGTATTAGAAAAGGCCTTTGTTATCGATGACTGCAGCACACCTTCTACCACAGGATTGAATGAGACGGCAACAATCATCTAGTGACACTTTCGCCCACTCTTCTTTGAGTTTGAGCCAAAGATCTTCAGTGTTGTTGGGATTCCTGGCACTCGCATTCTTCCCCAAAGTGGACCACAGGTTTTCTATTGGACTTAGGTCCGGACTTTGCGGGGGCCAATCCATTACAGCCACATTTTGCTTCCGAAGAAACTCAATCACGTGTTTAGCTTTGAGGCAGAGGGCGTTATCCTGCATGAAAATGGGCGATTCGCCGGCAGAGCGTCTAAGTATTGGGATGACATGATCTCGTAACAAGTTCTTGTAGATGGTTCCATTAACTCTGGTGTTTAGATGGACGAGATCAGTCGTCCCTTCCCATGAAATCATACCGAACACCATTACGCTGCCCCAACCAAACTTGACTGTTTTCTTGGTGCACTTTTTATCGAATCTTTCGTGACAAAATCTTCTTACATATTTTTTCCCGTCAGATCCAAATAGATTGAACTTACTTTCATCGGAAAAAAAATACATTTTGCCACTGATGGTCGGTCCAGAGTACATGATCTTCGGCAAAGCTCAATCGAACTTTCTTGTTTTTGAGGCTAATTAAAGGCATCTTCGCGGGTGACCTTGCAAAGAGGCCAATTTCGCCGAGGCGTATTGACAAGGTTCTACTAGAAACATTGACATCGTAGGAGGTACTCATTTCACGAGAAATACCTGCTGCCGTCTGAAACCTATCCTTCAGTGCCATTTTCCTCATGATCCTATCGTCTCTAGGAGTGGTGTTTCGCGGTCTGCCCTTTTTCTTCGGTGGTGAAACTTTCCCAGTCTCCTTGTAGTCCTTTATTATTCTTCCCACAACACTTTTGGACAACTGCAAGTCTTCGGCTATCTTCCGGACTGAATTTTTATCTTCATAAAGTTGTACAATTCTTCTTTTCATGGAGGCGGTCATTTTCGGTGCCATTGCTATGATGTAACCGGCTAAAATGTAAAAAAAGTGGTGCAATCGACTTATTCTTCATTGCCATTGTGAGAAATGTGGATAAATTGATTTTAAACTGCCTTTAAATAGTATTTTTCTAACATTGTCCCACACTTTTGGCACTGTGATTTTGAGAAAAAAATTGACTCCACCATAAGTTTTTTTCTATCCTACGTATTAAGCTGAAATTTTCATATCATTATTAACACTATAAGTGGCTACATTGAGTGTAAAAATCATTTAAATCCATTGGAAAATATTGCAGAAATGGTAAAAAACTAAATTGTCCCACATTTTTGTCCGCTAGTGTATGCATATTTCCAATATGCATTTTGGTTCTGCATGTATACACATTGACTTTTTGCATATTATATGCAGAAATAGGCATATAATATGCTGCATATCGTGTCAAAAATTATGCATATTTTATACTGCATATTGTCACATCCCTAGATATTAATATAACAAATATTTTCAGCTTACCCGAATCTGTCTGTGGTGAAGTGAATGAGAGTTGTGCTCACAACTGTTGTAATTTGAATTATGCATTGTATTTTTCATGTTTATCATCTTTTTAAACACTTGCAGTATTAGAGACTAGCACAAGGATTATTATATTAGATATTGACGGATGGGAATATGAATAAATATTCGAAATGAATGATATTTAAAATATATTCAATTGAATAATAACGTATTTTACATAATTGTATTAATTAATTTAAATGAATAAAATATCAGCTGCTACCTATATATGTTGATTTTAATTCTTCTATTTCAAGCATTGAACTGATCGATGTAGCTATTTTTTTAAATATTTCAAAATGTGATCATTTGAGTAATGTCTGTGATTTGTAGTCTTTTTATACAGCTATTTTATATACTGATTTATGTTGTATACGACAGTATCCTACACAAATTGATGACGTCACGGGATGGAAAATTACTTTTTACTGGTACCTAATTCTTATGAAATGTAATGGAAAACGGGATATGTAATATGTATGAACAAACACAATAAGTAAAGTCCTTAAATATTAAAAAATCTATATTATATAATACGTTAGATCTGTCTGTGTGTGTCTGTTTGTCTGTGTATGTGTGTTACTTGGAACAATATTACTCACAAACGGTTAGACCTAGAGACTTTTAGTTCGACATATTTTCCAGGATATTTTAAGGGACTATCCAACAGAATGGGCTGCAATTTTCTGGAAACCTCCGGCCTGTGGTCCTACAGAACGCTATTGATTTGTTTTACGAAATACATACGGAATAAAAAAAAAAAAATGCAATAATCGAATCGAAAAATATCAATGATATGAAAAAATGGTTAATAAAATTAACTGTGTTATTCGTTTTTTTTAAATTCGAATTACTTTTCGAAAAAGTTAGAAAAATGAAAAATGAAATTATTTCGTTGGTTATCATTTATTCCCACGAAAATAAATGAGCTATTTTGTATGATTGTAAATATAATAATTAATTTTAATATTGATATTGACGGGTAGGAATATGAATAATGAATTAAATTATAACGAATTTTACCTAATTATATTATTTAAATTGAATGAATGCTACCTATATATGGGGATTATATTTCTTCTATTTCAATCATTGAACTGATCGATGTAGCTAACCATTTGAATTTTTCATAATGTGATTATTTATTTGAATAATTTTTAATGTTTGTAATTTGTAGTTATCTATAATGCTATCTTATAAAGGGTGTTCCTAAAAAAAAGATACCCAAATTTCGATGGCTGTAATTCTAAAACTAATCAACTTACAAAAATTACTCTTTACTGGTACCTAATTCTTATGAAATGTAATGGAAAACGGGATGTGTAATATGTATGAACAAACACAATGAGTAATGTCCTTAAATATTAAAAAAATATATAATAATAAATGCCATGCACTTTTGCACGTGTAACTACTACACCATTCTAGCCTCAAATTAAAAGAAGTAAACTTCAAATTAAAATTAGTCAATTTCAAATTAAATAAACTCTACTTCAAGTTAAAATAATTGATCAATTTCAAATCAAAATAATTCAAGTACAAATTAAAATTTTCATTCTCATTTTATAAAATATCATAAATTATGAAAGATGAACTCAAGTAAAAATCAATTCAACCATCTGATAAATCTTTAGAATAATATGAATGTTCTACTGTACCATTATACAGGAACTTTTGACTGAATATATATATCTGTACTTTTTATGAATTGAACAAATAAATACATGATGAAATGTGAGTTAATTTTTTTATTATTTAATTTAAAACTCTTTAAATTTGAAATAGAACTGTTTTAATTTAAAGTTCACTTTTTTTAATTTGAAGCTAAAATGGTGTATGTAGGATGATATGCATAATATTGGTACCATGATACGTAATACTTTGAGTTTAAATAATGATTAATAAATTATACATAACTAGTGTATTTTTCCGTTAAAAATAACGGGTCATCATCAATTCCAATTTATTACCCGTTATTAGGTTACTTATAATGAATTAAATTAAAATTGAACTCTCTCCATAGTCTTATTTATTTTATAGATAAAATACATTTAAAAATTGAATAAAACAGGGGAATTCAAATATCAAGTCAATATATTCCCGTGCGTATCATAGTTATATTCTTCATGTTTAATACCCGTCGTGTAAAAGCGGACACCAAATAAATAAATAAACACACGAGGGAAATTATTAGTATAGATACTTACTATATTCAATGGCAGTGGATACATTTTTCATAGACACACTTTATATTTATTATTATATGTTCGATAATTTGTAACCGTCCGATAATTAGGAACTTGCTATCCAATACAAGTACATACCAACAGTGTTCGGAAAGTGGTGTAATATTTTTTATTACTCGTTTGAACCTGCGTAGATATTCAAGAGAAAAGCTGTCTAAATCATTATCAAATTACATATAAATTAAATGTATATAGTTTTTTATTTCACTTGAGACTATTTGTTATTTATTATTATTGCATTATTATTTTATTACTATTTTATTACTATTTTTAATATTAATCATAACTGAACTCGACTAGAGTTTTAATATCAAATTAATGTATTTTATAATTTGAAATATCAAGTTGAAAAATTTAATATCTTTTAAATATTTAAATTATCTATATTATATTTTTTGATTATTAAATTAAAAATATTATATTTTTTTTTGTTATGAATGAATAGTTTTAATTTTATAAATAAAAACTTAAACGGAGAAATTTATCTCCAGCTGAGGTTACTTAAAAAAAATGTGACAACATAATGAAAATAAATAAGTGACTGAATTCTATTTTATTTTTTACAACTTTTAACGAGTCACTCTACGAAAAATAAAAAAATAAATAGAACAGCATTACATCACTATTTCCTAATCAGTTGTAACATGTAAGGTAAGTTCTGAGTTATCGGACAGTGCCACATTTTCGATCATATAAGAAAGGATAATTCTTTGTATTTATTACATGATCGAAAATATGAAACCGTCCCATAACTAAGAATTCCTCTGATAAAAGAGCTATGTTGGTGCATATTTATTTAAATTATTTATTAAACCAACACTTACAAGATACAATTTATTTAATCGGTTAATTAAATATTTGCAAAATTTAAATCTTTTTTTTTTATAAGCACATAAGAGTACTTACTTACAACTTAAGTCAATATAACCCTGTTCACACTGTCAAGACGTGTGGTGTCGTTGAAGCTCCAGAAAGTTAATATTATTTTGATAAACCACTAGTTCAATATCATGTCTCGCTCGGATAGTATCGATAGTCTTGATACATTCGACGAGGATATTGAGAGTGAATCGGAGTGTAACACGGAATTGGATGGTTTGAGATCCGAGGCAGACAAAATAGCAGCAGCTGTGAAAAACCTAAGAAGCTATCAACCAGTTACAGTGAAAAGAGTAGGAAGACCAAAGAAAAATAGTTCACCAAACCACAACCAAACTCAAACATCAGACCCAATTCAAGCTATCCTCTCTTCAATAGTAGAGTTTCAAAATACTCTCTTAAATAAATTATCTTCCATAGATAATAGGAATCGAGAGCTGAGCAAACAGCTCGCTACACTACAAGGGACTTCTAATAGTAGACAGACTTCCAACCAGCCTCTATTTAGTGAAATAGTTTCAAAAATAGTAACCAAAACCCAACCCAGAGAACCTGACATTGAAAACATCACTGCAAAGCTTGATTGGATCGAGCAGGCTTCTCTCGAAAAAGTCGTGAAGCTGGACGGGGAGAAGATCGCAGAGTTGGCAGGCAGGATCCAGAGAAAGGAGGTAACTGACGCTAGGGAAAGCGTAGTGGAACTGGGGAGAGCGTAGTTAGTGTGAAGGCGGTTGGAAGGGAGAAGAAACATTTGAAGGTTACGGTGAGAGACCGGCAATGTAAGTTTGGCCTGTTCAAAAAGTTCAAAACTGAAAAACCAGCAAATTTTTTTATTAGTGAATATTTAACTAGAACTAGGGCACTTTTATTTTTTAAACTCAAACAACTAAAAAAACTTAATACAAAAATAAAATCTGTATATACTTTTAACGGCAATATTTGTACAAAAGTTGAAGGAAGTGACAAGTTCCATTACATAAATACCACTGCTAATTTTAATCATTTTAATTTAACTGTTCTTAACTCCGAAAGCCAAATTAATTCCTCAACATAGAAAAATGCATCAGAACCAAATTTTATTTGATAACAATGAAAACTAGCCTATAATACATTGCAATAGTCTAAATCTAGACAGTTACAAAGAACTGCATTTACCACCTCAATCTTTTAGTTTACTTTGAGTTAACATAAGGAGCTGTAGGAGAAATTTCCCAAAACTAGAGGCATTTTTATCATTCAACAATAGAATCCATTTCGACATTATAGTTTTAACTGAAATTTGGCTTGAGGAATTTTTGATCATTGTTTTAACTTGCCTGATTTTAATAAATTCAATTTATATAGAAATAAGCATGGGGGTGGTATATGTATCTATGTGAGAAACCATTTTAACGCACAAATTTTACCTGACTTCACTTTTATAAATGACAACCTTGAAGTTTTATCTTTGTCAATTAGTAACAAAAACCTGAAATTTAACCTCACTGGATTTTATAGGCCACCCTCATCACCAATTACTAATTTTAATGATTTTCTAGTTGGCTCTTTTCTGCCGTCTGTTGCATCTTTTATTACTGTCATATGTGGAGATTTTAATATTAATATTTTAAATCCCTCAAACTCTTTTACGATTAACAATTTTATTAACACAATGGCAGGATATAACTTTTACCCATTAATAGACAAACCAACAAGGTACTCTTACGATGAAATTATTTTTAATGGAACTGTAATTGATCATATTTGGATGAATTTTATCCCTAATAACAATTTACAGTCTGCCGTTGTCGAGTGCGACATCTCTGACCATAGGCCTATTTTATTCCATTTTAAAACTGCAATCGAACAAACTAAGCAGAATTTTACTTATAGGAATTTTAAATCCGAATCTAATAGGAATAATTTTATAGATCAAATCAGACAATGCAATTTTATTCATGATCCAGTAACGATCCTAATATTTTAGCTAATGACTTTTGTGACAAACTATACAATATTTTTAATTGCTGTTACCCTATAAAGACTGGTAACCGTAATTTTAAAAAATCTGTTTGGATGACCCCTGACTTAAAGTTTTTAATACATAAAAAATGTAAGCTAGCGAAATTAGCAAGGCTAGGATTGATTTTAAAACGTTCTTATACATATTTTAGAAATAAACTGATTGACATTTTAAGAAAATCAAAGAATCTTTTTTATCAAACTGAACTGCTGAAATCTAAAAGTCCTAAAGAAACCTGGAGTTTTATTAACAATATTTCAAATCGCAATAAAAAACAAACAGATTTTAAAGTGAAACATTTAGATAGAATTTTATCAGGAAAAGAACTCTGTGACCATTTTAACAATCATTTTAGCTCAATAGCCCAAACTCTATCAAGCAGAATACCTAGTCACAATATCCCTTTTAATTTATCTACTCCCCGTAATTTTAACTCAATAGAAATAACTGAAATTAGTATTGCCGAGGTCAGAGATGTCATTTTATCTTTTAAGAATAAAACTAGCCATAAAAATGAAATACCACCTTTTCTTTTAATAAAAATATTAGATTTTATTTGTCAACCTCTAGGTAGAATTTTTAATTGTAGTATTTTAGCAGGTATATATCCAGACCCTTTTAAAATTGCTAGAGTTGTGCCCATTTTTAAATCTGGTTTTAAAGAAGATGTTAATAATTTTAGACCTATATCCACTATACCCATTTTATCGAAAATCTTTGAGAAAATTCTAAATACTAGACTTGATACTTTTACTAATAGTAATAAAATTTTAAACAATTGTCAATTTGGTTTTAGAAAGAAAGTCACTACAACTCATGCAATTTTAAATCTTTTACATTATGTTTTAAAATCTTTTAATGAAAAAAATACTGTATAGCATTATTTTTAGACCTGAAAAAGGCATTTGACACGGTAGACGTAAACATTTTAATGAAAAAACTCCACCACTATGGCATTAGGGACAATTTTAATAAAGTTTTATCTAGTTATCTTAGCAACAGACGGCAATATGTTCAAATAAACGATTTTACCTAAGACTGTACTACACTTAATATTGGTTTGTACCAAGGAGCCATTTTAAGCCCGATTTTATTCAATTTGTATTTTAATGATGATGTAACGTAGGTAAGGATATAGGTTTTAATTGTACTTTATTTGCGGACGATGCAGTTTTTTATTGTAGGGATAAATGTTTAGATAGTCTTGTTTTAAAATTAAATGCTTTTATTAGGGAATATCTCAATGGCTGGATTTTAATAAACTCACCCCTAACATTTCGAAAACTAAAATAATGATTTTTAATCCCCGTAAACAATTAACCCTCCCTGAAATATATTTTAACAATGAAATTTTAGAACATGTTCATCATTTTGAATACCTAGGCATTTTTATTGACGATATATAGACTTACTTATAAAGAACACATGTCATTTTTATGTAATAAACTTAGTCAGTTAAAGGTATTTTATATGCAGCAGCCCCTTATTTTAATAGAAAATCTTTAGTTTTAATGTACAATTCCCTAGCCTACTCCCTTTTTATCCAATCTATTATAGTATATGGAAAATCTTTTAACTCCCTGCTCCAGCCATTGAGAACTATTTTAAACAGTATTTTGAGAATAATTTTAAATGTAAAAAGAGATTTTAATGGTAGGTTTTACTTGTCAAATAACGATTTATATAGGAATTTAAATTTACTGAAATTTGACGATGCTTATGATTATTTTTTATTGAAATTTTTTCGCAATGCTCTATTTTTTAATACTGACATTTTTAATACCTATTTTAGAGAATATATTCCTACTCACTCATACCAAACCAGATCTACCCATTTTAATGTACCTAATTTTAGAACTGAAGCAGAAAGAAATTTTATTGTTTATAGGGCTATTCATCTTTTTAATAATACACCCGATAATTTAAAATGTCCCATGTCAGATTTTAAATTTAAAACCGTTTTTAAAGAATACTGTAGGAATAAATATATTGATTAATTTTAAGCTAACCCACTGCATCGTTCTTTTTATATCTAGATAGTTTAGTATTTTTATCATGTTTTAATTTAGATTGATGTATATATTTTAATGTCCCACAAGTTTGTAACTTTTCTGGATTTGAATAAAAAAAAAAAAAAAAAAGTATAACCATTAAAGTATTGTCACTATTAATAAATTTATTTTTTAATAGAAAAAATTTAATAAAAATCTTTTGAATTTTTTACGAGGAATATAATTAGCTCCTTTTAATTGAAACTGTACCCTATAAAGTATTTTTATAAGGAAATTTGTATTTAAATTAGACAGAATAAATTTTGAAAGGAAGATTCAAAATGGAAAAAAATCAACGCAGAATTTTTATTTATTTTTTGAAAAAAAAAACATTCGAATAGAATTCAAAGCAATGTTCTTTTTTAAATTATTTATTTCAATTACAGCGTACAAGAATTGTGAAAATTTAACATACTGCTAATAGATCTACATATTGTAACAGGGCAAAGAGATTATATGCGAAGTTTCAACGTGTTTGCAGATTAATTTTCAACGTGTTTGTTTGCCGGTATCATTCTCCGATTGTAAATACATCAACAATGGTTACAAAGAAGAGTTCAAGGAAGAGGTTGACCAGCATATTCTTCGGACTCGTAAGCCACTGTGTTCAGCGTCTCATTATCTCGGAGGAACTACGTCTGTCACAGCTGCAGATAACCATTACCAACAAAGTGAAGAGCTTGAGGATGAAATGCCTTATATTCCACCCAATCCTAACCTAAAAGGAGTTAGCAGGACTGTGTTTCTGAACGAAGATGGCTCATTTGATCACGATGGTGACGAAGCTGCGTTGGTGACAGAATCTGTGAGCAGACGTAGAGGTGGAAGAAGAAGAGACAATCGTAGACTCTAACACTTTTAGCTCAGTTGTTATTGTTATTTCAGTCATTATTATGTTCTATTAAAATTAAGATATAATTTTGTTCTTCGTTTCTGTCCCCTATGAAACTTTGTCAAATTATTTTTCTCACTACAAATTCAACTATTCAAAAATGGTCACTAATCAGTGAAGCTCATCATTATCAATATTAAAAGTAATTATAATATTTTCAATCGTGCACGGTGCAAAATATATCATTTATTTTCGTGAGGAAAAATGATAACCAGCGTAGGATTATATTTCTTATTTTCTATTTTTCGTCATATCTTGAAAAGTACTTTGAATTTCGGAAAACAGTTAATGTAGTTATTTTTGTAGGCCATTTTTACATATTGTAGATATTTTTTCGATTCGATTATTGTAAATTTTATTTTTTTTATTTATTTCGTATGTTACCCATGTATTTAGCGATTTGAATTAAATCTCTATGTATTTCATTAAAACTTAAAATTCGAATAATTCAAAAACCTGTTCGAATTTCGTGAAACAAATCAATAGCGTTCTGTAGGACCATAGGCCGAATGTTTCCAGAAAATCTAAGCTCATTCTGTTGGATAGTCTCAGAAAATATCCTGGAAAGTATGTCGAATTAATTCCTATGTATCCCATTATAAATCAAGTTTTAATAATTCGAAAACCCGTTTGAATTTCGAAAAATCCTTTTAATTCAGCTATTTTATATAATGATTTATGATGTATACGACAGTATCCTACACAAATTGATGACGTCACGTGACGGAAAACTACTCTTTGCTGGAACCTAATTCTCATGAAATGTAATGGAAAATGAGATGTGTAAAATGTATGAACAAACACAAGAAGTAAAGTCCTTAAATATTAAAAATCTATATTATATAATACGTTAGATCGGTCTGTATGTCTGTCTGTCTGTGTGTGTGTTACTTGGAGCAATATTACTCATAAACGGTTAGACCTAGAGACTTGAAAATTTACAACTTTTTAGAAAGTGGTGTCGAATTTGACGTGTTAAAAGGATTTTTCGAAATTCAAACGGTTTATTGAATTATTTACACTTGAATTCGACATACTTTCCAGGATATTTTTCTGGAAACCTACGGCCTATGGTCCTACAGAACGCTATTGATTTGTTTTACTAAATTCGAACCTGTTTTTGAATTTTTTGAATTTTTATTTATAATGGAATACATAGGGATTTAATTCAAATCGCTAAATATACATACATGGTAACATACAAAACTAGGATACGTGCACTCGGTAGAGCGCATACCTTCACCGCAGTTTTGACCCGATCCGTCCCAAAATTTAATTTACTGCTAACTGGATAATAAACAATCGTCCCATCAAGTTTCGTGTAATTTAGTTCAATACTTTTTGAGTTATTGAGTTATAAATGACCTTGACCTTCAAATGGATCGTTCCCAAAATTCTAACAGATGGTTCCTGGACATTGACCAATTGTACCATTAAATTTCAGACAATTTGGTTGAATTCTCTTTGGGTTATTGAGTTACAAATGGCCTTGACCTTCATCTTTGACCTTTGACCAGATCGCTCCCAAAATCTAACAAAATGGTTCCTGCATTTTGACCAATCGTCCCACCAAGTTTCATGCAATATGGTTCAAAAGTTTTTGAATTATAAATAACTATGACCTTGACCTTTGACCGGGTCACTCCCAAAATTCCAGCAGCAGTTCACTGGACATGGACCAATCGTTTCACCAAATTTCAGGCCATTTGGTTGAACACTTTTTCAGTTAAGCGAATAACAAGATGATAAATAAAATAATAAATAAAAACGATGGCTAAAATATGACCTTCCCGCATTCTGCAAAGGTAATAAATGGAAAAAACAAAATTTGCATAAATATAATCGCAAAAAAAAAATAAAAAATGAAAAATATTATTCTACGCTGGTTATCATTTTATCTCACGAAAATAAATGACATATTTTGCACGATTGAAAATATAATTATTAATTTTAATAAAAATATTTACGGGTGTGAATATGAATAAATATTCAAAATAAATGATATTTAAAATATATTTAGTCAAATAATAACGAATTTCAGTATTTTACATTATTTTATTAATTAATTTAAATGAATGGAATATCAGCTGTTATATGGGGATTCTATTTCTTCTATTTCAATCATTGAACTGATCGATGTAGGTACATATTTTACTATTCATAATTTGATTATTTAAATAATGTTTAATTTTTTCAATTTGAAGTTATTTATATACTATTTTATATAATAATCAATATGATTTATACGATATCATTCTACAAATTGATGACGTCACGGGACAAAAAATTACTATTCACTGGTACCTAATTAATGTGAAATATAATGGAAAATAGGATGTGTATTACTGAAAACAATAAGTAATGTCTTTAAATATTAAATAATATATAAATATATGCACGTTACCGTATATTTTGCACGGGTATCAACTAGTCACTATAATATTTATTATTTATTATGTTTTTATAAATGGTGTGCCGGCTTCCGAATCCCCATGCCAGGTCATTAAACAATCATGAAGTGTGCAGTACATCACACTAGATGACGTGCACTCGTAGAGCGCATTCCTTCGCCACCACATGTATCCTTAATCATCCAATAATTTGTCTTGAGTTATAAATGACCT